>UZAE01000283.1:0-27487 GCA_900617975.1 Rodentolepis nana | reverse complement strand
GGGGGGGAGATGGATGAAAAGAGAGAGAGAGAGTTGGCAAGAATGAGGCGAAATTTAAATGTTAACACATAGACACAATGATGTCTGTCCTGTTCACTTAGTTCGAGGAGTACCAAATAGCAGTTAAATGTTTGGAATCCAACATATGGGACTTTGGAATGTTCAAATTCATGGTATCTGTGAACTGGGAGAGAAGCGAGGAGAGATAGAGCTTGCAACTATGAGGTGAAATTTGAAAGTAAGCACAGAGGCAACAATAGCTGAACCCCATAGAATGGAATAATGCTTTGTCCTTATCACAGGATCTCACTTGATGATCCAATAACGTGAAATGGATGGTTGCAAAACTGGCCAAGTTCTGTGAAGTTAAGTGATAGGAATATCCAAGAGTTTTATTTCATTAATTACTAACTTAGTGGGTGCATTTCACACAATTCCTACCTAAAATTATTCCCCCATATGATATAAACAAACAACAGAATGGCAATTATTCTACTATCGTCAAAGTTTGACGAAGTTCAAAATGTCATCTTTATGAGTTCATTTGTACTAATGCATGCGTCGCTCAAGTGGAAATTTTCACAGAAAGAGTATATTATGCACTTATTAGTTTTCAACAGTATACAGAGTTTTGAAAAAATCGAATTGATGGAGACACAGTGAGTTGATTCCAGATGTTTACGTTGGATAATTCAATTAAAAGTGTTTTTAAATACCTTCAACAAAATTTGAGAAAGTATCTCCAACTACTCCAAAAAGTGCCAAATTCCGAAGAGTGTTAAAACCGGTAAATCAGTTACCAAAAGTAGTTTTACCATCATAGAAGTTCGAGCTCGGGTTGTGCGATAGACTTACCTCCGCGTGGTGCACTCTGGGCAACGCATACTTGTTAGCCAAAAGTTGACTTATAACTTCAAACTACTATGACCTCACACTGTCATACTTCACCACTCCACAGTTCTCATCTTACCTTTTCTGTACCTTTGTGACTGTCTGTCGGTCTCTCTTTTACATCTGTGAATCGCTCTTCTGTTCCCCACCCTTCGACTTTCTGCTACTTTGGCATTCCCTCTGTGAGGCCCGAAGTCAGCTAAATGGCTAATGTCTTCCCTCTGTGAAGCCTGAAGTCAGCTAAATGGCAAATGATAGCTATCAATTTCCCTCTGTGAAGCACGAAGTCAGCTAAATGGCTAATGATAGCTATTATAACGCCTGCCAGGAAGTCAGCTAAAGGGCTAATGATAATTATCAAAACGCCTGTCATTTGAAATAAACTAATAAATAAATTTACAGCTCTGCTTGTCACAAATATTATTCTTGGATGCCTCTAGATGGAGGCCTTAGTTAAATATCTAAGCTCATATGATAGTTCTTACCACGTTTTCTCAAGTGAAAAAGTAATTGAATCATTTGATAATTCATAAAGGGATCTACTTCTCTCCCACTCTGTAGATTCTAAAGACGCGATTCCTTGAAATCATCAGCTTGAATTGTCCTCGAGCTCACAGATTTCCTGATTAATGAAATATGATCTCTTACCCAGACTACAATTGATAAGACCAATGTAACCGATTTATTTGTGGCATATAGTACCAGGCTGAAATTCAATTTTATGAGAATTGTAGAATATTTCACATTTAAAAAATTTAGACTTGTGATATCGGAAGAAAACAAAGCACTTAATATTATCACATACAGGGACAGATAATATTATTAGAACGAGAAGATCTTTTAATATTCCAAATTGTCAACAAGTTACCTCTAAGAAAACACTTCAGAGTGCATACCTTAATGAGATTATTCTATTCTATCTTAGAACAGACTAAAGATATTGCATAATGACGCTATTCGCTATTTGCAAAGCAATATTTCATATCTTCTCCAATCGCCTTATTATCTGAACACAGTGTACTAAATCATAGTGTATTCAAAGAGTTTGTATAGAAGTGTCGAATTTAAGAGAAAAGTCTACTATCTTCTGATTTACACTAGATTGATCTATAAAACTGGAAGAGAAAGGGAAAGCCTTGTTATACCTTTGTCAGTGTAATCTCACCCAACACGAAATTCCGATCATTTGGTGTCCTAAGTGATCAGCACCGGAGAGCGTTTGATGCCTAACCTGTTTGTAACTCCAATGCAATCGTGCAATAAAATTGTTGTATAGAATTCAAGCTTGGCTGAACAATAGACCCACTCATTTCCCACTAGTCCCGTCTTATGCGTTCTTAAACAAGGGCTCATCAACGGCACATGGATCACAATCTCGGTATGGTTGATCCAAGGTAGCTCTTATATTCACTAAGTCTACCACAACCGCTACCATTATTGACAGATTCTTCCGAGAAGCAAACCAGCAACACTGTTTCCAGAAATAAAACCAGCCACCTTTTACTCGAATTGAGGACTTTTGTCATGATTTAAAGATCTAACGTTCAAACTCTCTGAAAGATCCCAGTGGCAGGGATAAACAAATCCTTGACACTATGTAAAGGAAGTGTTGGGGTGGGGTGGGGTGGGGGGGGGAAGTGAAGGAGATTTTTTTAATTCACACGTTAGGTACCGTACGACGGATTATGTTGCAATTCAAATATGAATTCGCTTCCGCAACGATCTCCATTCTCGAAAAGTAACCATATCTTCCAAAATAAAAACGGTTCCCTTCGTCTGCCTTAGAATCCTGGTACTCTGGAGATTCATGGGAATCATGGATCCCATCGTTTCTCCTGTCCTTAAGTGAATATAGAAAAACTTTCACCGGGAGGCGAATCATTTGATCCAGGAAGAATCAAATTAACAAATTATTATTATTAAGTATTTATAAAATTTGTGTATTTGTTCAAATATGCTAAAAACCAGTGCTGTTGCTTTACACAACTTTTTCGAGGGGGGAGACAGAAGAGTGATTCAAAGATGTAAAAGAGACAGACACAAAGGTATAAAAAATGTGAGGGGAGTACTGTGGAAGTAGTCAAATATGACATACAGTGGGGTGATGGTAGCTTGAAGTGAGAAGTCAACCATCGATTAATAGACTTTTTTGCCGTATGAGCTTACGTTGCCCAGGTCACATCACGTGGAAGTAAGTCTATCACACACCCCTAGTTTAGTAATAATGAAACACGAAGTTAGATATTAAGCTCGTTAGGTAAAATGCTTATTTACTTTCCTCAATTAATTTTTAAACATGGTAATGTCAGAATTTTAGACCAATGACATTTTATCTAACTATTCTATTGGCGAATATACACTAATTTTAGAACATCCAGGCTTTTATCGTAATACCACTTTCGACGTTTAGAAGAGATAAATTTGGCGTAGCTCCAAAAGCCCATTTCGAATGAAATCACGAAATTAGGACATTTTCGGACAGTAATTAGCAAACTAAAACCATTACATGAGTTCCGAATTTAAGTGAGGAAGACCGCTGCTCTACGTACTTTCTATTTTTCTTGAATCAAATTTACTTCATTTCGGTATGAAATATCACAATGGGAAAGTGTCAAGTGAGTTAAAAGTGAATAGGTCGGTGCCATACGAAATGAATAAAAGCTTTAAATGGGTCAATTAAATAACAAGTCCCACCAAAGATATGAATTTGATCAAAATATTCAATTATCGTTTTCTTTTTAATCCAAAATGAACGGAAAAATCCGAGTGACACCGAGGGTCACGTCGTAAGATGAGGAGGTAATTTCACCTAATTTTATACAGCAATAGTGAATTAGAAGCGATTAAAGAAAAGAATTGTCAAAATTGAGGTGAACAGCTGTACTGCATATTTCTACTTTGCTAGTCTATGTCAAATGATCACAGTTTATGCTCACGGTGTTCGTGGAGTACCAAATGTTACTTAAATGTTTTGAGTACAACATATTGAGCTTAAAAATTTTCACATTCATGGCATCTTCTTCGGCCTAGTAGAGGGTGGAGGATGGAGGGGGGGGGGGGGGGGGGGGGGGGGGGGGGGGGAGATGGATGAAAAGAGAGAGAGAGAGAGTTGGCAAGAATGAGGCGAAATTTAAATGTTAACACATAGACACAATGATGTCTGTCCTGTTCACTTAGTTCGAGGAGTACCAAATAGCAGTTAAATGTTTGGAATCCAACATATGGGACTTTGGAATGTTCAAATTCATGGTATCTGTGAACTGGGAGAGAAGCGAGGAGAGATAGAGCTTGCAACTATGAGGTGAAATTTGAAAGTGAGCACAGAGGCAACAATAGCTGAACCCCATAGAATGGAATAATGCTTTGTCCTTATCACAGGATCTCACTTGATGATCCAATAACGTGAAGTGGATGGTTGCAAAACTGGCCAAGTTCTGTGAAGTTAAGTGATAGGAATATCCAAGAGTTTAACTTTATTAATTACTAACTTAGTGGGTGCGTTTCACACAATTCCTACCTAAAATTATTCCCCCATATGATATAAACCAACAACAGAGTGGTAATTATTCTACTATTGTCAAAGTTTGATGAAGTTCAAAATGTCATCTTTATGAGTTCATTTGCGCTTTCGCATGCGTCACTCATATGAAAATTTTCACAGAAAGAGTATATTATGCACTTATTAGTTTTCAACAGCATACAGAGTTCTGATGTTGTCACAGTGAGCTGATTCCAGAAGTTTATGTGGAATAATTCAATTAATTGGTTTTTGTAGACCTTAAATAAAATTTGCTTACAAGAAATCTTTGAGCTTCGATTTATCATCTCTGCATGCCTGCACAATTACATCAAAGAGTTTGTTAAAATTTTTTGCGACAGTTGTGTAAAGTACCAAGAAGTGCCAAATTGTGAAGAGTGCAAAATAAACTAAGTCAGATACACAAAACTTGATTTAAATTCCAATGATTTGTTTAACCGACGTAGTGATCGCGCTCTGTTTGTCACAAAGATTAATCGTGGACGAATCTCGATCGAGATGTCAATTCCTTTTACGTTTCTTCTATTGAAATAGCAGTTAAAATATTTGATAACTCAAGAATGGAGTTACTTCCCTACCCCCTCTGTTGATCCTACAAACGTAATTCTTTAAAATCATCATTTTAGATTATCCGCGAATCCAAGGAGTTCCTGTATGATGTAATATGACCTATCAGTCTGACTGTGATTGATCTTAGTAATTTGTTTATGGCTTAAAGTACCACACTGCAATTCTATAGGATTCCCGAGGGTTGAATTAACTGCAATCGGGAAATAACAAATGAGGCCCTACACACGAGATAAATGCAGCAATTGAATAAAACCTCGAAATAAAATAAAACCGGTCGAAACTACGTGATTCTTATGCACGAGAATGTGCGAAGTAAGCGAAATATCCACTAATTAATCATCAGTGTTCACATTCTTTTACATGCAAGCATTATACTTAAGAAGAATAAAAAGAAATCATCTGAAGCCTATCTTTTGGAATTTTTTACTAAAACGGAAAATGATGCATTAACAATCCCCTATGTCTTAAGCAGAGAAACCTTGTACTTGCTGCCTCACAGCATACCAATATGTCGTGTTTGCGTAAAAGTTGAAGCATAAAATTTCGCTTAACAAATTGAGTGAAAAGATTTGCTCTAATTGAATGCCATACAATCAGGACAATAAAAGCATGAAGATCCGATTTAATTCGACCAAACTCATGACAAACATGAGCAGAGCGTAAATTTTTTACAAATTCGAAATCCAATGATGATATAAAGCCAAGACTTTATTAGGTCACGTAAGGTGCCTTTGAAATAAGCCTCTCTTGGCGTTAGAGACCAGCGATATCAAAGGAAAACAATGCACTAAACACTAACACACAACACACACACATAGTTTCACCAAAAGGTAAGATTGAGCCAGTAGAAGGAATAAAGTGAAAATAAACTAGAAGAGTGAATGATTACACGAAGTCGAATAATTGTAAAAAAATGAGATCGTTTTTAAAGGGAAGCTGCCGGTAAAGTACCCAGCTCTCCATTGCTATGGACTGCAAACGATTTCTTTGCCTTCTCGTTGATTGAACAGATGTGCTGAAATGGTTAAGTATACATTATTCAACACCTACAAAGGTGGTGCAGAGTAAGGATAATATTAGACAAACAAAGCAAGAATCCGTGTCTTTGATGATATAATTCAACAGAAAGAAATTAATTCAATCAAACTATTCCAATGTAAAATGGATGTATGCAATATAGATAAAAAATAAATTTAAGAGATGTGAGTAAAAATAACTACCAGCAAATCACGGAAGCACTCATTGTAATCAATTGCATATCCAACAATGAACTCGTCAGGAATTAGAAAGCCAATAACTGCAAAAATGAAAATTATTAAGATAAAGAAGCATAGATGAAACCTAATTAGTAATAAAGCTGAAATTACAGTGAGGTCGGTAACCGACGTTGAGGCAAGTTTGTTTAAAGAGGAGGCTACATGAAGTAAATCGACATCCATTAGTGCAATTAAAAATGAAAGGGAAATCGATAAATTGAAACAAACCAGCATGTTTTAACAGTTTTGGCACCATTCTCGTAGAGGTAATCACAGAGCCTATTCAAGGTTTTTCCCGTATCACAAATATCATCAACAACGAGGATATGCTAAAGGAGAAAGTATAAAATAAATAATATACGATTACCTTATTATTGACCGGCATAGCATTGTCAATTGATCGGATGTTAATTTCACCGGAAGTAGTATCAGTATAACTTTTGACTCGAATAAATTCAACAGTAATGCTGAGTTCAGTTTTTCGTGACCAAATAGTTCGTTGCATTTCTTCAATTAAGTCGGAGAAAAACTTAAAACCACCCTTGAGTACACACATGATTGAAACCTCCTTTATTCTCTCACGCTCATACGACTCAACAATATAGCCAGCAAGACATTGAAGCCTAAAAAAATTATTTTATGTAAAACATACCGGTCTTTGATCATTCCATTTGAAACAAGCACCTTGTCAAGGTAGGGAGCATATCGCTCGGGAATGCAAAACGAAGTTACTGGAAATCCTTTAAAATTGACACTTAGCTGAAATCGTGCTATGTTAGTCATTAACTTACGTCAACGGGTTCTAAATGCTTATCATCCATTGCTTATGAGCACAGACCTAGGTAGAATGAACGCCCCAAGTGCAAACCAAAACCGCGCTTAGACTCAAGGGCAAATAATGTGATTGGTTTAAGTTCAAATTCTATTCGACTGAATTATCCGTAATTATTGTTAAGGTTAGGGTTAAAATAATATATTGATTTATATTTAAACATATTGGGAAAGGAATGTAAATTGAGTTTGTACCAACATACGTATCCTAAAGTCTTAACATATTAAAATGTAATAGGGTCCATTGATGGAAGTTATTAAATGAATAATTGCGATTTCAAGTGGTCCTTTTAAACTTAATTTCATGTAGATAAGGTAACTGTAAACATTTTAATTATTTCTATGAAGACTGAAGAAATACTAATTGGAAATTTGTTTGCCATGTTGATACACCGTTTTTTAAATAATTTTACTATGTTTCCTAAAAATGGCCATTTTAAATATTGTGGACATGTTTTCGAAAATTATATTTATAAGCTTTGAAATAAATTTCCCTCTTCATTCTTTCAAAAGTTGAGGTTCAAAATATTTTTACAATATGGATTTTCGTTTTCGTAAGCAACATGGTAAACCTATTAAAGTAAAAAATGTTGGAAACTGAATGATCCCAATATTTGTTAATATTCTGTTTTGCTAGTTTTTAGGGCGAAGGCACTGATCTGGATGGTATGTGATAGTTGTCTTCATTAATTTCTCGAATGTACTATAATGGAAATTTTTTTCTAAATAAAGAATTTGTGTTCGTTCTTTCCTACAAATAAAATTTTCAAGCTTTTCAACTTCATAATTGAGCTTAAATGTTAAAACCTTAACAAATGAATGAATGAAATGAATGCGCTCTAATGGATACTTTCTCTTGGAGCAAAGAATATGCATTTCATGATTCAATTTAACACTACGGTGTCATCAATTAAATGAAAACGTTTGTGTACGTGCTGTAATTACACTAAAACTATGGTCGATTCATTATCATTTGATAATATTCTCTCTTTTAAATTGCCATATTGTTTTAAATACTATAGAAATTTATTTGCATAAATTGTGGAACCGAATTACTTATGAAAATAAAATAGAGTAACATACTAACTTGTGTAGAAATTGCATATTTAAACAGTTTGCATAAGTAAATGGATTGCAAGGTTTCCGAAACCCTTAGAGTCTGAGTTATATAAGGTACTTGTTCTTTAAATATTCCAAATATTCCGGCGAGTTAACACCAGACGCGGCAGAGGTAGTGTGTAAATTTCTTTCAACAGCTTGCAGGTTCATTCGAGCCTTCTGTAGCAGCAGACTAGTAGCCGATATAGGATTATGTGCTTTAGTGCTTGTGTAGTCCCTTGATGGGGTTCGATCTGTATATGCTGAACAAAAGCAGAAAATCATTTAAGTTTCCAAAAATTTTTCGAGAAATGCTATTTCGTGAAAACTCACTATCTTTTGAGCCAGCGTAGGTATTCGGACGAATGATTGGTCCACTGTTGCGTTGCTTACTAGCAGATCCATCGTGCATATCGAAGTCGTTTTTCTTTACAGCATTTGATTTTGATTTGACTACTTTTGCCTTGCTACAAGGCACATCCATTGAGCTGTCAGATGCACAAGAAGATTCAGTGGTGCTGTTGTAGAGAGAATTATGCATCTATGTTAGTATAACAAAAATTTACAATTGGAAAATTCACAATCTATCACCCCTTACCTTTCAACGTATTTACTTTTTCTAGCCGACGCATACCTATGAGTTAAGTGCCTGCTGGATCGGCGTTTTTGAAGACTTTGAGATAACAACTTTTCGGCAAGTCGATGTTCTGCACGAGCATCATCTTCCAGAACTTGCTTTTCTATCAAAATTCGATTTCTTTCGGCTTCCAAGTCGTGAATTCTTCGTCGAAGGCGTTCACGCGTAGGCGAAGAATCAACATTCTTTAAAGTAGATTTAAAATTTTCACTAGTTATTCGTTTGGTGTTTTACAAACATATTTCCATTAGGTTGGTTCAGCGACTAGAGTCATTAACCGCGAACCCACTCCTAATCTAGATCTTTCAACGGTGTTTACAGTTTAACTAAAATGACTAGTGCGTTCTATTTCTTTCTCTAATCTAAAGAGATGTAATCAAAATTTTCAATGATTAATAAACTTATAACGGCACAGATCTTTCTAAAGGCCAAAATATGACAATCTCTTTTCTCCCAATGAGTTGTTTAAAGTTTAATGATCAAGAGTAAACATAGTGAACTGGAATTTAAACTGAGAAAATCGTAGGCGGTTAATAATTTGAATGAGTATGTCAGGTGGATAAGCCCATCTAAAAGAAGGAATTGCCACTGGAAATCCATAATCGATATTCAGAATTTATTTTTACACAATGGAGGAATGCATCGATGTAAGCATCCCATTAGACTCAAAATATCATTTCAAATTCGTTAAGCTATTTAAATGATCGGATTAGAGGCTACTCCATCCAATTATGATACTAGACGTACATGTAACTCCTTGCGACGACAGCATTTTTTCTTGGATGAATTCCCCTTCGTTCCTTTCCTCATTTCCGTCTCAGAGGTATCACTTGTTTGCACCACTCTTACGCATTCACAAGACGATTTATTCCTTTTCTGAAAGACGAGCGGTACTCTAATACTAATAGGAAATTTAGGTAAACAGAAATCAATAAATAACTTTCTTCATCGGCGAAGTCGTGCTTTATTTCAACATAGCCATCTTAGTTCTTACTTTTAAACTTTGCATCAATTAAATCATATTTGCCCGATTGAAAAATGTCAAAAGATTCAATTCAATTTTTTTACATCGCTTGTATTCATTTAGTTAATTCTTAGGCTACGCGCTATGTTGCCTATTGGCCTATAAAAGTATGCGGAGGGCCCGATAATACCATGGCTGAACAAAGAAATCTCACGCGTACTCGGACAAAATTCAAGGTTAGGCCTTGTTACTTGTCACGTGGGAAGCAAATGTGGCCGTGAGGGTAGCGACCCATCAGACAACCACCAATCAGTAAACGGTGCATGGAGTGTGCGATGGACTTACCTCCGCGTGGTGCACACTGGACAACGTAAACTCATACGGCAAAAAAGTCTATTGACTGGCAGTTGACTTATGGCTTCAAACTACCATGACCCCACTGTATGTCATATTCCACCACTTCTAAAGTACTCCTCTTACCTTTTCGCTGCCTTTGTGTCTGCCTGACTGTCTGTCTCTCACAACTGTGAACCGTTATTCTGTCCTCCTCTCGACTTTTTTTCAACTTTAATGTTCCTCCTCCTCTCTGTGAAGCCCGAAGTCAGCTAAATTGATGTTCCTCCTCTCTGTGAAGCCCGAAGTCAGCTAAAGGGCTAACGATATCTATCAAGATGCCTGCCATTTAAAATAAATAAATAATCGGTGCATAGCCAGGCAAACACTTAATTGCGTTCTAATGAATACGTTCGGCGTAGCACACTTACCAAATAAACATGTTCCTCGTCATGCGTCTATTTCCTGAATATCGTTGAGGTAGCTTAGCAAATTTCTGGAGGCATTCCATAACACGAGATTTCGTCATAGGGATTACCGAGGCTTACCAGGAAGTCAATTATTTATCACCTATTTCAGGTTCACATAAATTAGGCTAGCTAGTTAATTTAAAAAACCGTTTTTTGAGAGCTATGAGTGGTCTTTTTTCTTCTTAAATGAATCTGAGCAAATGTAGGTTCAATAAAGGACGATTGATGAGTTATAAAACGTAATAATACTACCGCGCCACACAATATGGAAATTCCTTGCCTAAAAACTGATGAAAGGCGAATAAAAGAAGTGTCAGCTAAGGGCTTAGGTATCGCAACACTGTCGAGTTGAGGACGAATTTGGTTGGACCTGAAAAGACGTGCCATGCGGTTGTGTCATCATTTCCCACATCCATGTTCCAATTCCCACGTTCTATTTCACTTCAACTCCACCCCACCCCCCTCCCCCTTAGCTACCTTAGAAGACCAATGATCCCAGTCAGATGTGTTGGTGTTTCTTTTTTCATGTTCTGCCATCTCCAAATGTGAACATTATTTTTGATTGTTTCATGCTTCGTAATTCGAGCTAGTAGATTCCCTCTCAGACATCTTCATTCGGATTCTCCGCACCTTTGTTGAATTATAACTCCATACTCTACAGGATCTTGGCCAAATAATGCTTAGCACTTATCTATGGCAAAAGGTTTGTCTTGCTAAATGACTATCTCTAATTGAATACAGACCGTCATTTGATTGAATTTCCTCCGAAGGATCTCATTTTCTTCACGTAATTGTTCCAGTTCAGCGGATTCACAGTAACGAGCATTCCTCATTGAATTCTGTCCACTTGGGTACGAATTTATACAATTCTAAAAGTAACAAAACGGGACAGTAGCCTTTTAAAGATGGTGTACGACAGAATTTGATAAATGATCTCACTTGGTTATCCTCAAAGTGATTTTGGGGTGCTCCGACCCTAAGGCCAAATGAGATGGTGGTAGTAAATTAGTCTATTCCAAATTTAAAAATCATGAAAGTGCATTAAAGAGAACAGCAAATCAAACGATAACTTACTTTCCCACGAAAGGAAAATGACGCCCTCTTGTGGCCTATTGTGATAAAACATCAATTTATTAAGCAGATGGACATTGGCTAATTAATTAAATAAAAAACTGATTTGTTCAAATAGACTAGAATGGACTTCTGAAATTCAATTTTAATTAATTACCCAAAATGCGGTGTTGAGAAAGTTCACACGATCAACATGATACCTTTTAAAAACGAAAACTCGTTTGATCTTTGTAACGCTTCCCATGACAGTCAATCGTTAAAAGTTGTTTAAATGAGAGATTTTCTAGTTGACCTTTGTGGGCTATATTGCGGGGTAATCCCCTTAATCTCCAATTAAATCACCTTAGTACGCGTGGGTTTAATAACAATTAAGTAGCGAAAACTCATACTTTGTACTTATATTCAAGGTAATCGGAATGATTCTTGAAATGGCACAATCTAAGTTACGTACATGTTCAAATGATCCAGTAGGAGAGAATTTCTTCGTAAACTCAACTCCAGCGGGTGTCGGCAAAGGATTGTTTATAAAAATATTGTGATCTGTCATTGTTCCTACACTTTCCTATAAAGGCGAAATAAGAATACTTATCAGCAATCAGACCCATTTAAAGCCTAAAATAAACTAACAGTGAATATATTTTGAACTTCTCTATCGACTGTCACTCGAATGCTTTCAGAACTTTGGGGTTTAGACAGCTGTGCATTGGATGTTTCGGTGTCTTTGAGTTGGAGGATTCTTTCTACGAGATATTCCTCGATGTACCGACTGTGATCGAAATCAGGTGGAAACGCGATCTTCTCTAAAAGGCTCTCATTCCGTTGAAAATTTGTTTCTTCAACGGAATTCAATTCCGGAAGGAAGCTCGTAATTTCAGCCAGAGTATTTTTAGCCGATTTCTAACCAAAATCAACATCTTTGCTAAATGCTGGATTAGATAGTCAAAATGCAATCTATGGGTAAACAAAATAGTATTTACCTGAACGGAATCCAAAACTCCCTGCAATTCCACCATCTTTGAGACCTCTTCAACGAGCAAGAACTTCGGATGACTATCGCCCGCATTGTAATATTTTCGAAATACACAATTCAAATGCGTATGCATTGCAAAGGTACTTTGTTCCAAAGATTTCAGACTAAAATTATGAATTTCATGAAATATCAATTAATTTAATACCTCTAAAGTTTAAAAAATTCTTTTTGTTTGAGAATTCCTGCAGCTATTACTTTAAAAAATTGAAATGGGTAAAGCATTGAACTGACGGCCATTGAAATCAGGTTACCAATATTTTAATTTTCACGCATGACCTACGATCACACGGAAATAATAAAAAAATTGTAAAATAATTAAATTAACTGAAACTTTCATGGAACAAGCATTGTCTTCAAACTTAAACACTCAGTTCTTCAACTCATTACAGTTTGAATATTCAGTTGTCATCTACCTCTACTAAACAGTGTATCAAATTTTTCGAAGCACTTACTGTTTAAATAGACAGACAATCCACTTGAACGCATCCTTTTCGTGTTTACGACTTTCCTCGATCTCGTGGGTCATTTGTTTCAGTTCATCATCGTCTTGACTCACTCGTCTCTCCAATTTCTTTACATTTTCGCGTTCTCTATTCACTATGGACGTCATATCTTGCAACTATGGAAGTAAATAGAATGAGGAAAAATGTATATAAAAAACATGATTGATCTTTAAAATTAGAATGCATATTCAGTGTGAATCGTTTCTTAAACTCGCCTTTTCTTCAAGTTGTTTCACGAGGTCTTCTTTCTTGTTAGCCGCGTTTTGAAGAGAATTCAACTTATCTTGCATTTCTTTCAACTTCTCCCTATTTATAGAAATAGGTTAGCGGTTTAAAGCACGTTGAAACCCACTCATATCCAGCATTGTTCTTGTCATTTAATATCTCAAGATCGCGATTAAGGTGCCTAAGACGATCATTCTAAAAGTTAGCTTAAGATTTAGCATTGAACTAACCTCTACAGATGAATGGTTAGAATAGCTGCTGATCTGTTCCAAAATGGTGTCCTGAAGGCGGAGGAGAGTGCTCTGAATTTCTTGCGTATCAAATTGCACTTTCGCTTTGGTATCAATAAGATCACTTCGGATACACGATAGCGCCATCTACAGGAGACATTCCCATATAAATGCAAAATTCACATTTCACACTACCTTGTCATTTGCCAGTTGACGGGAAGTTCGTGAATTATCAGCAGTGCATTGTATGCCCTCATCACACGTTATCTACTCAATTAGAAATTTGCAAAAGTTAGAAAGCAGTGCGTCGAATAAACATCGCTGATACCCCTCCCAATACACATGGGAATACTTCTCACTGCAAAGCAACGCGTGAGATTGAGTGGAAGGATGCACAAATTCCATCTTTTTCTCCTTTGTTTTTCAAAATCGAAAAGTAAAATATCGCACGGCTAATTACCACTTGATTCAGGATACAATGCAACCCACAGCAAATAGATAAATAACATCATATTTAGTTGCCCCCGAAAGCCCAAACTAACTAAAAGGCACTAATATGGAGTAATAAAAATTATTTCAATAATGGAGGTCCACTTTAGAACAACAAAACAACTAACCTAAATACATTCAATTAAAAAGTCTAGATAGTACAAGTATTTCTACACCCTATGAAAAACGGCTTTGGTTCCTATTTTACCTTGGCAGACATCTTTAAGCAGATACAACGTGCCTATTGGAGGAGCTAAGATCAGACATAAATGACAACTTTTAACCCAATAAACCCCAATTAACTTAAATAGTAATCAGTCAATTGTTTCTGAATTAACGGAAAGAAACTAAATTAAATACTGTCAATTATTTGATTGTTTTCCGTCATAAATTTAAATTCTAAAATTCTGATATCAAATTCCTCTTCTATTAGCGTAAAACTTAAAGATCTAGGTGACTGTAATTCAAACGCAGATAATTCAAATGGCAAAACAGGTAACATACCTTTGAATAACCCTGGAATTCGCCAATAGGTGACGATGATCTATCCAGTGTTATTTTGGTGTTTCTCTCCTTTAAACTGCGGATACTCTCATTGTATTCAACTTTCATCTAGGAAAAGAAAAAAACTTATTTTAATGAAAACATTGAAGAACAGACTTCGAAAATTTTTGGATATATTCACGAGAAGCCATAAGCTTGAGAAGAGGGTTACCACGTCAATTACTCTCCACATATACCTTTGCTTTCACAGCCTCTGACTCCTTCAGTTCCATCTTGATATTTTGAAGCTCTGCATCCATGTCTTGGCAAATTGAATGGATCCTTAACGGTCAAAAATGATAAGCCTTATTATTGTAAAGTTGAAAATTGTACATAGAGAATAGCTTAAACGTTGTACAAACCTAAACAATTCTTCGTCCTTTTCAGAAAGTTGGTTCTTCAAGGACTTATAGACTCCTTCCAGCCTTAGTCTTCGATTTTTCTCTTCGTCAAGTCTCTCTCTAAAGGTGAAATGGTAAATATTACATTCTAAAATTACATTTTTCATATAGGGATTCCTTAATCCTAAAGGAAATACACGGTGCAAATGAAACAATCATTTGTTAATTCAACAATTCAGTAAAATGGATAGCATAAGGTGATAAAAGCGAAAATTAGATATGGATGAGAAAGAACTCACCGAAGCTGTTCGAGTTTGAGAATCGGTTCAAATGCTTTTTGTGAAGAGCTACCTTCACGTTGGGCAAGGGGGGATGTGAGAAGCTGTTGACATGCGCCATTGAGCTCCATTTCTAGTGCACGATGTGATGATTCCTCACGTTCCAGGACTTTCAAGGACTCCACAAGTTGTTCTTGAAGAAATTCCATCTCTTTTGAATAATCTGAAAACAGAAGGAATCCGGACATGTCACATTAACCTTACATGTTTTAGTTCTGTTCAACATAAATTTCACTTAAGCATGATCAGAAAGATTGAGAGAGAGGAACTTTAAACATCTTAATTTCCTTTCAATTTATATCATGTCGGACGTATTAGAGTGCTATATAAGAATAGAAGCCGATTATAATCTCAAAGTAGATTTTAAATAACAGGGGGAAAATTTCAGATGAAAGAAGTATATAAAGAAGAGTCCTGGTAATGATAAGAAGCCATTCAACTAACATAATTTTAGACAAAATACAATTTCACCTCAAAGTGATAAGTTACGCGAAAGGAATTAAGGACAATATATTTAAATTATCAAAACCTCAACCTTTGAATTAAAATAGATCTTAAAAGGCTGCTGGAAAATTAGAAGTTCGCAGATGGGGGCATTTCTGTGGGACACGTTATCGTCCAACACGTGATCGCAAGCGCTCACAACCAATGGCCAATCAGAAACTTTCGTTTGTTTAAGTGGAACCTCCATTTTGATTATATCTAACCTTACGGCGTGTACACTATTGCCACAATATACTTCCTAAATAAACGGGTTCCGTGCGATATGTATGTTTCCTCTATAGCCGGACTGTAGGTTATCCAGTTCTGGGTGTCTAGCCACAGATTTCTGAGTCAGTCAAGGCTTTACTAGTGTAGAACTACCCTTATGCGCCCTTATTGATTGGTATTGTGCAACTTACGCATAGTTTGAACTATAATACTTACATGTTTTCAAATTATTTATTATTATATTACTGCATAAAATTTCGTCTTAATACAAATTTTATTTGGTATGCATGTACCAATTTTGTAATCGAAAAACAGTTACCATATATATCATAGAGTTAAGGTAGTGCCCAAATATTGGACAACGCCGTCCACCTCTCTAAGAGGAGTAAAAGGGCCCTAAAAAGGCGCGCCATTTCGAGGTTTCCATATACATCGCTAATCTTATTTGGTGTTGTGCCCACTTGTCACTGTTGACTCACATTAGTGTCTACTGCTATCAAGTATCTGCTCAATCATCAACTAATGGGACCGCCTTAAATGTTCCCATCGGGAAAAAAGTCTGCAAAGTGGAAATCTATCCCCTTTTTATTATTTACAATACCGGATGTTTGCTCTCGTGCAGTCGTTCCAGATTCAAGGCCGGTCACTTATCGAAAAGAAAGATTTTATTCCTCAACTATGACAAGTGAAAACTGGAAAAGAATGCAGAAAGTAAAGGAAATCAATCGAAACGTCTTGCAGATCTCTTTCTCTGTAATGTATCAAAATTTTCAAGCTATGCCACTTAATCCACCTCGTATTCTCGCTACGATCATGAAATAAATACACTTAATGTATTCATCCATTTGCATCATCACGAATTCTCTCTCCGTAGATTGGGCGAGTAGATCAAAGATTGGCATAAATGCGCCGGATAAATAGATAGCTAGGGAGCCAGAGATGTGTTAGATATCAAATCAAAACCAAAAGATAAAAGTAGGGGAAAATGGTGAACACGGATGTTTAGGCTCCTTTATCTAGCTGATGAGATGACCATTATGCCTGGAACAACTAGCAGGAAGAATACGCGTTAAATAAGCCATGACAACCACAACAAGGTGAGAACATTTGAGAAATAACTCGTTCTATCAAAATCAGAGCTAAAGATATATCGGACTGCACTGTTATTTGCCATTCAATACAGACCTGGATAACTGACACAATCGTGTAGAGCAATATGAAAGCGAGTTATTTCTCAATAAAACACCTCGACGTTTCATTTGTTATCCATAAGTTTGATTTAATGGTATAGCCAACTGCTGTGTTAAAGAGGCAAGAAAGTGATTGGTGTTTAATTTTCAGTTACAGTACAGAAAAAAAGAATTAATGGTGTTGATGGTTGGATGGGTTGAAAGTTATACAACTGACTAATTTTTCTTTTATCAATAAGTTACCATCGAGAGCTTAACTTACCAATACTATCCGATGCCCTCATAGTGGTTTCGTGGGATTTAGAAACTTGAGGTGACACCGGTTGCTCAATACTGCAGGAAGTAAAAGAAATTTGAATGGTACGGCAATGGGGTTAATTAGCAGATAGCACAATTTTAGAAAGTACTTGTTTTGGTTTTGAGAAAGAGCTTCCACCTTAGAAGCATCGGTTGGAAATGGAAGGAACATCGTTCTTTGATATTTTGCCGAGGTAGGTAACTAAATATATAGAATACAGCTCTTTTTTAAATCTTCTCAGATACAAAAGGGAAAAGTTAGTAAAATCAACCTTGTCTACGTTTTCTTCACTTTCGATGCTCAAACTTGGAGTTGAGTAGGCTTCGCCTGATTTCAAACTGTTCGATTTCCGACTCTGATTCGATAAAGGGTTTTTAGTATTCTCTGAAATTCTACATTTTGTTTGAGAGAAATCAGAAATTGATGACGCTACACCCTAGAGGAGGAAACAAATGAAGAAAAATGAGATTTTCCTAATTATTTAATTGACAAATTCACCAACAAGGCAACCCAACCTTAATATTCCTCAAATTTTCCTGATTTTTGATGTGATTATTTTGAGCACCCGTGGAGATGTTGTTGAGAACTTCATCGCTGCATTCATTGATGATAGAAGGATCGCAATTTGAATCTCGATGTGGTATATCATCAAGAATAAGTGATGAGTTCTGAAAAAAACTCAGTGATATTAGTTTTTTAGCTATATAAGCGATTTTGGTCGCAAAAGGGTAATAAATTTTTTATTTGTCTCAAAAGCGTTGAATATTATGGTTCTAAATAAATTGAAAAATATTTAATTATTATTAATAAATAATAATGGAATATATGTTACTCTTTCTCATACTCTACCTTAAATGAAAAAAATCAATATTCAATTTAATCTTTCGTCAGTATAAGTTATATTTGCGGAAGAGCGAAACATAAGATGAACAAAAAATTCTTACTTTTATACGAGAGTGAAAAGGTTTAGGGGAACTAGCAGATAAGTGATCCTGAGCTATCACTTTCAAAGCTTTGGCAGCATCCTCCAGCAAGGAGAAATTCGGGCCAGATGTTTCACTGATTTGGGTTATTGATGTGACGGATATTTCATTAGCCTCTTTCTCCTCTTTACTGTCATCAACTTCACTGTCCCAAAGGCTATCTTGTAAATGTTCGTTTACTAATAAACAATTGAGTAGTACATATTATTTAATGTTACCAGTTGGCTTGCTGCTAATTTCGGGTTGGTCATCTTCTTCGGTTGAGCCCCACGCACTCTCGCAATCTGATTCTCCACTGTTTTCAACGTTGTACTTCGATTCTTCTTCTACGAACATTACGGACGACTAGAAAAAATATGAAAGAAAAAAAGTAAACATATTCCAATGCAGGTACGTTGAAATGAATTTGTTCATCGTTGGTAAGTAGAAACATGGCATATGGAACAAGCTGCTTAGCAAAATAACCTATATGGCAATTATCTCCGCATATTTCATGCAAGAACACAATGGGACCAAAAGTGTGTTGATGAGAAATGTCTCCATTTTGTGTGATTAAATATCAGGAAATTGGGGACATCCCCTGTGGATAACAATGAAGATACCTTAACCAAAGTACTATTGACCCAAAAATATAGTCCAAGGCACTCTAGAAATACTGAATCAATTCCTAATTAGTAATTAAAGAAGGGTGGCATAAATAAAATTACAAAGTATATGATTTCAAAATTTTGAAATAAGCTAAGAACATGTAGTTAGAAGACTGGAATGCCGGTCCGATTGGGCTTTTGAAATGCTGCACAACGTTGAGGGTATTAAATGGTTTGTTATTGTTGACAAATAATAGACGCAGACACCGTCACATGCACTCGCTTCTCGTCTACCTAATTGCACGCTTCTCACCAGCTCCATTCAACTCATCTCCTGCTCTCATATACCGTTGAAACCCATCATTAATTTTAAGCATGCTAATCTGTTTCAAATAGAAAGTTTAAACAAATAAAAAGTGCTTGAATGCCCAAAACTCGCGTTATTATTCCGGCAGGGCTGAATTTGTTTCACCGATCCCATATTATTCGAGTTCTTTACTTCTGGCACCTCGGCATTCAAAGT
Organism: Rodentolepis nana; assembly: GCA_900617975.1. Taxonomy (NCBI): domain Eukaryota; kingdom Metazoa; phylum Platyhelminthes; class Cestoda; order Cyclophyllidea; family Hymenolepididae; genus Rodentolepis; species Rodentolepis nana. The sequence continues at coordinate 7,837 of UZAE01000283.1, read as the reverse complement.
ACCAAATGGACTCTTAAAAAAGAAACAAATTAGGATAAGTATAAAATTGAATTACTTCGGAGTCTCCATCATTAGTCACACTTTCCACTACATGATTTGGTTGTGGAAGCACCTTCAAATCATTTTCGATTTTTTCCTTAATAGGGGCACATTTTTGTTAGAACAAACAAATATACTACCGATAAAAAAATTGATCGAACATACCTTCAGGTGAGCCACGCGATCCTTCCTCTTTCTTCCCACAGTTCCGCTGTCGAAGGTGTTGTCTGGCTTTTTATAACCCTGTAAATTAGTGTGAGTCAAAATGTTTTTTTTTGTTTTGTGGTTTGGAAGTTAAAACAAACCTTTGTGCGGGGTGTATTTGGTAGCCTGACCCTTTTATTATCATTTTCCCGATCCATTGATGTGGTGGAAGATCTCATCAGCACATTCACTTTATTAGCTATAGAGGGGAAACAAGACGATACATCTACTGAGCAATCCCTATCAATAAATAGTAAAATAATAAAAATGTCACTCACAAGGTCGTCTTGTATCGGAAACATCACACGAATGAGCTCGTTTTGAAGTCATGGTAGAAGTGTCATTTCGAACGGTTTTGTCACTAATTTCCCCATCACTGCGCTCATCATCTCTTCCCACTAAAACGACGACCTCTTTTCTATTCAACGAGTCCATTTTGCGCTTTCGACTGCGTTCAATTCCCACTTTCTGATTGTGTGATGATGCGGGGGACGAATTGTGAGCCAGACTTTGATCAATTAGCACCTCGTAGCAATGGAAATTCTGCGCCAACTTAGCGATTTGAGCTGCAGTTAATCCTGCAAGAGGTTATAACTAAGTGAACACAATTATACAGCTCAAGTAACTGAGCAAAAGCTATAAAGTACATAAACTCGCATTTCAGACACGTGTTGTAACCCTGATCTGACCTTTCCACTTACACTTTCACTGATCTCAAAAAGGCGTTTGCTTCTACTTGCACATTTCTCTAACTTGGCAAAGTTTCTTAAGCTCTGTTCCAGTTAGAATTCGTTGCATCTACTATTATGCGTAGTTCACAATACGTAGTTGTCAAAATGAACAAAAAATGCCTTGTGAGCAAACAATGGGAGGGGGGGGGCTATTAGAACATCTAGCAGATATCAAATGATTAAGTTAAATTCACAGTACCCTGACAATCTATTGAAATGTTCCAATAGCGATAGCATCACAAGCTTATGTAAAGCCAGTGTGTAGTTGAGTTATCTCTGAAATCTGCAGAAATGAATTGACATTCAGTGAGCCCTAAGTTTTATTATGATTATGTGGAGCTAAACTGCACTTCAAATAGTCAATTTTTTGCCCGCCTTCAATAGCAAGAACATAGCACGGTTGAATGACCAAGAAGTAGCCCAGTGAATATATAATAACGCCTAATCGAACATTTCCTTCACCTCGTGAGCAAATTTCGTGGCCTTTATAACTCGTGCACTCGATTAACGGTCTGCGTATTTGGATATGAAATTTCCCATCTTTGTGTTTGTTCACCTAAAGGAATGTTTTTTTTTCATCCCGTAACAGTGATGAAATACCAATATAGAAGTGGTAGCACTGAGGTGCAATGTTTTAGCTTATTATGATTTCTTTTGACTATTCATTTTCTACGAAGCCTTCGATGATTTAAAGAGCAAAAGAATTTTGCATTGCCAACGATAGATACGAGAATTGAGATTAGAACGACAGCGATGCATTATCAATCCTATTTATCCCAAGTTGTGGGGAGCACAATGAACTTACCTCCACATGGTGCATCCTGGGCAAAGCATACTCATACGACAAAAAAGTCAATCAACCGGTAGTTGACCTCTGACTTCACACTACCATGACCCGACAGTATGTCATTTTCTACCACTTTCACAGTACTCATCTTACCATTTTCTCCATCTATGTTTCTACCTCTTTTGCGTTTTGTGAATCACTTTTTTGTCCCCCCCCTCTCCCTTGACCTATCGACCTTTTGCGACTTTGATGTTCCTCCCCTAGGTGAAGCCCGAAGTCAACTAAGGCGCTAATGACAGCTATCATAAAGACTGCCATTTGATATAAATGCATTTAAGTTAAGTACACATACTAATTTTTAATCAGTTATTTGTTTAAACGATAACTTCCACTTATATGACTGAACAACCTCAGTTGAAATACGTTCAAAATGTGTCCAATTGAGCCTAAATTTTCATGAAAAATTAGTATCGATACTCGAATGATAAGATGTAATAATCAGCGATTAATTAAATTACCGACAAATTATAATTTTCTACGAGAACCCACATTAAATGCGGAGTGAATGTTCTTTTAAGTACGAAACTCAAAAATAAGCACTTGACTTTTAAAATTGAAAACTCTCATTATTCTTCATTGATTTTAGCGCATTTAAGTAAATCATAATTTTCATTTCAACGATAAACCCTTCCTTGTGAATTGAGTTTTCCAAAATGTTTCTGTCATTCCTTTCTCCAGATTAATAAAGTTACCATCTCAACTTAGTTCAGCGTGCTAAATTCGAACACGTTAGTTATTTAACTGGGAACATATCAATATGCTTCTTTTAGTTCACTTAATGCATTAGCCTATTTAATCATTGAAAATAAAAATAGATCCACGTTCGGAATTTGAATATTCGTTGGCCAATTGAGGGTTTAGTCATGCCACCTTGATCCACTTTTACTTACAAAGCACTCAAGAGTGTTCAAAAGTGACCCGAATAAATAATTTTGGAAATAATCAGTATTTCTATGAATCTTCTAATTTGGGCATATAAGACAATCGATATATTTTTTTAAGTATGTCAAGGTCGTCTAGTGAAGAAATACTGCTAATATTGCATGATCGGAAACGAAAAAAATTTTGGTTTCTCGTCAGCTTGAGTAACGCCATGGGAATTAGACCATTTATGCAAGTGTGACCTCGAGTCGCACCACTGATACATGAATATTCGCAAATGCGCCATCAGATTACCATAGCAGCGCTCAGATATGTATATATATATGATCTCCAGAAATGATCCTCACACCAACGTACTACACATGGATATGAGAGGGAAAACCTCAAAGTGAATACATTAAGGAAAATTCAAGACGTGAATTCATTAAACTCAACATTTTTAAATTAACAAAAAACTCAAAGGCTTCTAACTATTGAAAAACAAATTGAAAATGAGAGTGAAATACAAATGGATTAAAATCTGTCACCAATAATGGTTATATGTCCTATTGGGACAATATTCGGCATTAGCGACACATAAAACACCAGTTCCGCTGTAATTATAACTTCTATTTCAAATGGACAAGACCTGCGTTAGAGTAGGTAAATGTAGAGATTATGAAGGACAAGTCTCCCAACGCTATGCTTGCATACCAGTACCTCTATCTCCAATAAAAGTAGCCCTGATTTGTTGTATTATTCGCCCTGAGTGAGCTCTTCTGTACGGAGATCATGCGGCATTATGACAGGAGTAAGAATGCAGATGAATTGATCCAGTGATCATTATAGATTGGAGCAGTAAAAAGTGAAGTAACAAGGGTACATTTTAACAAGGAGTACGATTTTACAACCCAAATGCAATATCCTATAAGTTGAGTACAAAGATACAACTATCTAGAATTCGGTTGATACTGTGACCTTAATTCCTGCTTCTACTACACTATTCACAATACCTATCGGCTTGCTTTATTGCTCTACAATTTCTAGTTGAAAAGAGTCACAACAATAACAAAAAATCATGCGCTCTTTTCATAGCTATGAATAAAGCTAACAAAAATAGAAAAAAAATATAAAAATGAATAAATAATAATTGTGGAACAAATAAGAAGTAATGATTTCTATGCAAAAGACAGGAAATAAAATTAAAAGAAAAATTTGTCTGCGAAGATATTATGATATGTCTCTCAATCAATCGATACTCTTCTCAATCGAAACCCCAAGCAATGGGATCAAAATATCAAAAGAAAGTGAATCCAAAAAATGAACAAACCTTCTTTATCACGAAGTTCAATAATTGCCCCGGAGTCGATCAAAAGCCGCATATGATGAGCGCTTCCGATTTTAGCGGCAATCATTAATGGACTTCTATATAAAGCAAAAAATATAGCTAGAACCTCAATCTAATTGATTTTCTATGAGGTATAGCAGAGGGGTGTACCTTCCTTTTCCATCAACACAATTTATGTCAGCTCCTTCGCTAATTAGATACTTGGACAACGACATACTGTTCTTTTCTACAGCGATATGCAGTGGAGTTACCCCCATCTAAAATTGGATATTCGTTAGACAGTGGAATTTAAGCATAATATATTCGTCAACTTACATTATTACACGCATTACTATTAGCGTTATTACGATGAAGTAATTGGATAATATCCAAACGACCTAGTTGTATAGCTCGGTGAATAGGTGCATTGCCATATTTATCACAAATGTTAACATCAGCACCATGTTGAACTAATTGATTAATGCAACCTAGATGTCCAAATCGTATGGCTTTCATAAGTGGAGTTTCACCATTGACATCAACAGCATTTATATTTGCGGTATTATCCAAAAGACGTTTAACGATTTCCAAATTTCCTTTCATGCAAGCCAAATGAAGAGGAATTCTAAAAAATAAAATGCTCAAGAAATAAACCTTAAATTTTTATCTGGAAGCACTTGGTCATTCGTTATAAGCTTCTCAAATGCAGTCATATCACCATTCCATATAGATTTTCCGATTTTAGTTAAATCATTTTCTCGAATATTAGAAGCATTCGAATCGCATAAATAAAAATCTTCACAAATTTTAAAATCTGAATCTTTATTAAGGCGTTCTAGGGACAAGCTGCTGAATCTTTTAAGAAATTTTTTCATGTTTACAATGAAAACACAAAATAGAAAAAATTCGCGCGCGTAATACCGACCTTGAATAACACTTTGCTTCATAAAATAAATTATTCTTAATGGCGGTGTATTAATTAATTTTTTAACTATAAATTCAAATTTTCCTTTAATTAAATCTTATTGGTAACATAATTACTATCATTCGAAGTTTTAACATTAATTTTTATTTAGATATTTCTGAATTTAAGCATTTATAAATCAGTTTCTGTAATCCTGTGCCTTATTTTATGGTTTTAACACGTTGTCCACTAAGAAGATTTTAATCCCGATAAATGACGGGTTGCGGTACATTAAAAATTTTTCAGTTTACTGATTCCAATCGATTGGCCTCTAAATGCCATGTATTATTCTGAGAAATTGAGCTCATTGACTACTCACTCACTCACTAAATTATTAACTACACAATTATTTTCATGAACTAAACCGTGAAAACTTTCACGTCTCCGTTTCAACAAACGCAAATAATTAATTTAAATTTGCCATAATAGTTTATAAATTGATTAGATTAATAAGATATTATTCACTAGAGCCGTTAATCAAAAAACATGAAATAAATGCTCAGTAAAGTACTAGATTCTATGTACGCAAGTTCATTTAAGCATTCAATGCTCCGAATCTATCTATTCCCTAACTCTATAAAGCTATATTCCAATAAAACTCTATAACTGACAATTTTACACCCTTAACCACCAGCTAACACAAAATAGCACTTTTTTATTTTTTATTATTAAAAAATACAATTCTTAAATCTATGGGAAGAATAAAATAACGCCGCCGCGTGTACTACGACTTTGTTCATTTTGGCTGTCAAGTAATTTGCTTGGAAAATAGCATAATTTTTGTCAAAATACCTTCGTGTATTCTTGCCTTGTAATTATGCTCCGTCATTTTATCACGCTTGTTATACTAGATCACTATTAAATGTTACAATATATTATTCGTTATTGTGAAACTCATAGCTCTATATTAATAAAATGGTTTCCGATTTGGTAAAATATTAGAGGTTTCCGCTCTTGGTAATTGTCAGGCAAAATGCTATGCCATCATGGCAATGTCAGCAATGGCGTACTACTCTGTTAAATTAAGCGTGAGTGCAACTGGAAAGGGTTTAAATCCAAATGTTAGAAATTGCAGGTTATTGGATAAATCTATTTATTTAAAAGTGGGTGAAATACTATAACGCAAGGCAAAGCAAGAGAAAACAAGCTAGCCTTATAGCTATTAGGTCTCCTTACATATACATCAAGGGAGAGGGCGTGGCGTTGAAATCAACGGAAACCGATTAGTTTAGAATAAAAGTTCCTTAAATATCCTAGAGTGCTTCTTTCTTACTATTGAACCAGAATATTTGGGACGATACGAAATTCAACTGGCTAAATTCGATTCCCGAGTTGCGTTCGTGAAGTTAAGGGCATTTGGCGCATTCATTGGCATAGAATCTCGTGAATGATTTTTCCATATAGCCTTAACTTCAGGCGGTCAAGCACATATATTAGCTATGTTGTGCTAAATATTTTAAAACTTATTAGATTCCTCAATGTTTGGCCATTATTCTAGAATTGCAGGTAGTTTAAACACTCCTAAGTCATAATAAGAAGAAATATGAGTTGATTATGACTTTTTCATCAAGAAGTCCTCTAATATGTTTAAAATAATGCCAATGTTATTAGCGAGAGAAACACAATCAAATACGAATGTGGATTAGTTGATAGGAGTGTATTAATGGGTGAAGTTAGACTTACTTTGTGTCAATGTGACAAACACATTTTAAATGAAGGAAATTGTAATTTCATGAAAAGCGCATAATTTTTTAAACTTGTGAAATCAAAATAACGCTGGCAAGCTTCTCTTGTCTATTTTTTTAACAGCTTACAGTTTTACTTTAACAGTATTCGAACTTTGAGTATTAACTTTTACTAAAAGCTCTGTTCATGGGGTCATTTTAAGGAATTTGTTTTTCCTTTTCTGTCTTTCTTGGTTACTGTTGTATGAAAGCGGAATATCACGTTGCCACTTAAAAATGGACGGAAAAATAGGCAAAGGTGATATCTGATAAAGCACTCATTTGCCGATAAGTAATTAAGCCAATCGATTTTTTTTTTACTTTAAGGAATTAAACTAGAGCGAAGTCTCATGGAGTAACAGAAACTGAGGTCAGCCGAATCCAATCTTCTAACTTTAGTTAAAATGCAGAAGTGTTGGAGATAATCGCGGGAGCTTGAAACAAAGAGGGGGGGGGGCGACTATCGTATTGGTAAATAACTGATAAACGCGTGAGTGGTAATACATGACCGTTCATACGAATCACTTGGGGGGGGGGGAGGGGGGGGGAAGCGTAAAGGTCATTGTGTAGTGTACTTTCCAATGAGCCAGGCAGGGCAAATAATGTGTTTAAATGTCAATTTTGTTGGCCTAAGGTGCTTGAATTGATGTGATCTCTAAAAAATAAAGAGACAGAGATGAAAGGCTTCAACTACCGCAGTCACCGAGGTTGGGGGAGAAAATAAATGCCCATTTCATGAAAGGTGAGGGAATCTCTGTGGCTCGAACGTCACACTGTACCCCTCCAAACCTAACATCTTCAAGATAAAGTAAAATCTAGTTTCTATGGGAGAACAATTTTCAAGTCAACTGCGACCAGTGGTATTGATATTCACAAGTGGAGATTTGAGGTCTTTTGCAATTCCATGATCTCGAATTTCACGGCGCAGCTTCAAGTTGTCAGACATAGAATATTTCTGATGTATGAGGAATGGGCCGTTACATCAATCTCATCTTCTTTTTTAATATATTAGGTTGGCAACTAAGTCATTGCCGATTTCAAATAAGAAGGCAAATTCGGAATTTTTGTTTAAAAATATAACTTTATTCAATTAGATATTGGCCGTTCTTGTCGATGACCTTTTTCCATCGTTCTGGCAGA
>UZAE01000282.1:0-27516 GCA_900617975.1 Rodentolepis nana | reverse complement strand
TGCACCCTGGGCAACGTATTCTCATACGGCTAAAAGTCTATTAACTGGCAGTTGACTCCTCAATTCAAACTACCATCACCTCACTCTATGCCATATTCGACTATTTCCACAGTTCTCACCTCACCTTTTTTCTACCTTTGTGTTTGTCTCTTGCATCTTTGAAACACTCTTCTGTTCCCCCCCCCCTCTCGACTTTTTCAATTTGATGTTCCTTCCCCTCTCTGAAGCCTGGAGTAAACTAAAGGGTTAATGATAACCATCAAGACGCTTGCCATTTGATATAAATAAATAAAATTGGATTACCTAGAGGTTACCTTAAAAATTCCATGCAAGAAAGGAGATTAAAAATGGAAAATTATATTCTATTTGTGGCAAAAAGATCGCGACCTCTAAGAGACTGATCTTCATTGATTAATTGGGCTTGAGATCGTTGTACTTATAAGAATAATAATAATTGTGTAAATGGGATCCACCTATTTTCATGCTTGTGTCATAGCTAGATACGATTTGTGACTTCCTCCTGCTCTTAGAACGTTGACGAATATCGGTTTTTGATTTCATGACTTTCACAGCTTACAATGCTGCTCGGAATTGATACAAACACACTTGTGTGTGAGTGCCATCGCTCCATTGGAAATTGAAGCAGTAGACTATGTTTCACGCCCCCAGTTTTCACACACTTCATATAATCTCCAAAAAAAATTTCTCAACATTCGTAGCTATTGGATTCTTAGAAAGACGGAATTTTCCAAATATTCACATAAGCAAGTGACATTTTTTCATCAATCAGGTTGAATAGAAGTAATCAGTTTAATTGAGCATTAATTTGTCTTGCCTTTAACATAATTTTAAGCCAAAACCATTTTAATTAAGATAAAATAAGGTCAGGTTAGGTTAATAAATTCTGAGTCCCTAAATATGTCCATTGGAGGACAACCTTTTAGAGACCAACTTACGGTAATTTATAGTGATCCTATGCTTGTACTCAGCGTTTTAGTAGTATCAGTCATCTGATATTTTGTTGCACAGAAAGTGAAATCACACAGCGGTGCTATTAAAGACGGATGATTTTGGAACAGCGGTTGACCGTTCATTTTTCGAATACAAGTATGTTTTGGCGAAGGAAACAGAGGCATAAATTTCAATAGCTAGCCCCCTTAAATGAAAGGGTAAAATCAATTTCAACTAGTCTAGTCACAGCGTCCAAATAATGTTCCAAAATTTTGAAATCGAAATAGTATCCACACATTGAAATCACTTATCTATTGGCCTATTTAAGCGTTTGTACATGCCCTCAGCCCATGTAGAAATTATTGAATTATTTAATACCGTGGTAGGACCTGCCATATTTTCACTGCAGCAAATATTGAAAAACTAAGCAGCCAATCATTTCCTATCGATTAGTATCCATTTGAATTAATCACCATCTCCAGAAAGTTGCACGCCAAGGGTTGCATGAGTCAGCGCGTACTGAACGCATGGGAAGTTAAATGTCTAATTTGTTTATAAATGAATGGAAGTTTAAGTCATGAAGTGACTTTGTATAATTACTTAGGGATTGGCGCGCATAGGCAAATAAGATCGGGTGACCCTTTAAATGAAGCGGATTAGTATAACAACGGGAAATTGACTCGTAGGCTCACAGAGGAAAAGTCTTCGCCTGAAAAAGGTGATTGAAAATGTAATAATCGAAAGCACGAAGAGAATTAACCTACCAGTCTTCCAGGGAGAATGTTGGATAAGTAATCCAGATGGTGAGGTGGGGAACATTTAAATTGGCGATAAATAAGATAAATGAAAATGAGTTATTTGAAATATCAAAAGAGGCAGTTTTGTTGTCATGGTAAGCAGGTAATTAATGATGAATGCTGGCAAACGGGTATGATGAATAGGAAGGCGGGCAATCGTCGGGCTGTTTTACCTCTTTTTAAAGTACTTTTCATGAGGCGTTTCTAAGGCCAACTTTTGCCATAAGCACTGGTGAAAAGATAACTCCGGATGTGGAGAAAGCTGGGACAAGCTGGGTGAATGTGATAAAAGACTAATTTCTGAAAAAAGTAACGAGAGCCTTCTCTCAGAGCAAATAATAGCCATTTTCACTGTTTATACGGCGCCACACGACGCCGATCATTATCACCAATTTCATTTTTTTAAAAATCTACCTAATAAATGGATCTTTTCCTCTTAGGTTAATTAGGTATACTTCCACAGATGAAAAAACTTGGCTGAATTAGTCTTTAAATTTAAATCAAACCATCATGTGCTCCAGTGACCAAAGCAGTAATCACGTGTACTTTCAATTGCTGTTTGCTTTTATCCTCAATTCCGGGTCAATTTTTGTTATGTTTACTTCTAATCTCGCTAGATGAGAAGTTCGCTATTTGAAATCTCAAAAATTTCACTTTACTTATATATATATATATATATATATATGTATTTTTTCAGCCTGACCAACATAATAATTAGAACTCTCTAACTCCCACACTTTTTTAAGTGTTTGGGAATTTAAAATTCAGCTAATCAATATATATATATATATATATATATATTTGTAGGCCATATTTGCTCTCTTTAACTTCGTTTTAAGGAACCTGTAATGCAATACGACAATGATATACAATGACAGTTTTTTTTCTTTCAAGCAACTTTAAGTGCATATTAAAATACTATTTGGTATTTTTAATAATTTGATACTTACCTCCAGAAATAAATAGGAAAAGTTTTAAGACAATGTGTTGCAAAATCGTTTGCACACTTTTTCTGCTCTTCCTTGAGATTAAAATGAGATATTAATTATAAACACTCTACAGTGCAATCTTGACCTTAATAATCTGAGCATTTTTGGATAGTGCTGTGAGGTGGGGATGCTAATTTAATTTTCTCTTAAATATAGGGAATCTGTGTTCCCATTCCCGTCTTTAGTTGGGATAGAAGGAAAATATATGTGTTAGCAAGTTATCTTTTTGTCAAAAGTGGCTGGCTAGGTTTTGAATCCGTGATCCTTAATATTGTTTATAAGAAGAACTAAGCGCAGTTGATGTCGAATAGCATACTTTTCGTGCATCTAAATAAATTTTACAGTTTTTATTCCATTTGGATTAGTTTCTTAATTAGTTTCTTGATTTCTACACTTATGCGGCAGATTTAAGAAAAGAGCTTTAAATATTCTATGTACCTTATGTGCCGCTGAGGAATGAGAAAAGATTTTGTTCCTGATCCCATGACTTTTCTGTCTTCTATAAATAGTTGAACTAGACACTTAGTGAGTTTCACTATTCCAAATCACTTTGATGGAGAATGTATTTGATGATTGCACAGATGGAGAAAGAGCCTGTTTGGATTAAGGTTAGAGACCTACTCAAGATGTAGGTCATGCACCTCACATGGGCTTTGTATTATCGACTCCTTGTCCATTTCTTATTATAAATTAAGCTGTAAAAGCATGACTATTGCCGCCATTAAAGTACTAGTTTGACTATGGAGGATTTGGATTAATGTACTCTATCGAAAGCCCAAACAGTTTTAGACTCACTACTAATTTTAATTCAATAGCAGTTTTGTTTCAAATAGTCTTAGACTTCAACCATGGTTAATTGAAGAAGCAAATAATTGTCCTGTACGTAACCACAACCTTAATCATAAGAGGTATCTGCTCTCGTTCATTCGAATTCGATTGCTCAAACCAAAACTAAAGAAATTAAGTGGTAACGAGTTTGTAGTTTGGTGGAAACACAATCCTAAGCACATAGTTGTTTTCAGGTCATTTGCCAAAATAACTAATTGTCCGGTGGCCGTCAAAACGTCACACGTCCCGTCTCCTTAGAGTAAATTATTCGGCCCTTCTTGATAACATATTCAATTAGGTCCTGTGATTCTCCCAGTCGAAAAATGATATTTTCCCATCTAAAAGTAAATGAAATTAAGATTTCCACCAGTCAATTATGATTTATTCTAACCATTAGCTCTTTAAATAAACAGATATAATATGCTGACTATGTTTCCAGAACAATTTTTGACTAAATATAGAAAATTATAATTCATATGAATTCTAAATAAGAAAAGAAATAATAATAATAATAGAAAAAGTGCAGCAAAAAAATGCGTTTATTTTAGGAGAAATGTTTTCTTGTATTATGGACAACGATTTTCTTTGCGGAATCTATTGCAATCTGGTGATATGGAGCGAGTTGGGGCAATTAATTTAATCAATCTCTAAATTGAAGTTTTTAAGTACGGATGCACTCTTCTAATACTGCAGCTTAATCCTTCTCGGAAGGTACTGTGCACCCATTCTTTCATTCTAATCCTCACCCTCAGATGAAGCTAACTTTAATACTGCGTCATTTTGCATATATCTAAACCAAGGTTTCTTGCACTACTTGTTGTTGTCAAAGGATAACCTTCCTTTCACGACTGTATGAGAAAGGGCTGTAGGTAATTATCAACCATTTTTCCTACGTTTTCCGTTATTCAAAAACGTTCATGAGAGGGTGCAATATGGAATATTCAACGATACCTGATTCCTCATAGAGCATTGTGGAATGTATTACGTGGGTTCACAAACCTCTAAGACAATCTGTAATCGTGTTTATGCAATGCAGAATAAAATCGATAGTATTTCATGGTTAATTAAGTGGAGGGTTTATTAAAACATCCACTAAACACATTCAACGTCATATTCACTTTTCCTAACTGCTAATTAGGGGAGCGATCTTATACTAGCCGACTTTGCTAGAGATGATTCCTAAGGTGTAGTCGGGGTTTATTTGTGCATTATCCTCAATAACCTTCGAAGATGTGACAACTTCTGCAAATATAGCAGAACTCAAATCTTTGCTTTTGGAAACTACTAAATACCTTTCTCTCTCTCTCTCTCTCTAAGGTGTCTCTAGCTGAGTTTTAATTGCATCCTTCAATGCCTATTGAAGCTCTCGTATTTTGCTTTCCCCACTCTCCAGAAATACTTTTGTTGAAAACCCAGCTTTCATATACTCAACTAGTATATTTATTGGCCGAATAAGCGAACGTGTTGCAGTCAAATGGGCTAAATAAATATACGAAGGTAAGAGTCTCAATGCTTTATAAGTAATTTAACAAGTTCTTACTTATGTCTGAAAATCGATAATGATTCTAGGTTATTTAGTTTATGACAGAACCATAACTGCGCTTTAGAGACGGAAAAAGTAAAACTATTCTGAACAATCAAGTTTTAAAGCTTCATCCTTGACCAAATGAATTACGTTTTAGCTAATGAGAAAACGACATGTATAGGTACTTAGTGTATACACTTGGTTTTACGAGATGTCCTCGTGGTAACGTACTAACGTTTCGTTCGAAAGCATTGCAAATCTGTTGACAACTTAGTTCCTTATCAAGCCCAAACTTATGCTAAAATTGGGGTCTATAACACATCTAATATCATAATTTGTATGGAACCGGGGAGATACTTTAGACGAAGTCGAGTAGAAATTGATTGAAGGCGATCGAGACTGTGAGACGGTCATACAAATATGCACTAAATGTTTATAAACTGCGTAGCAAATCGATTAGTATTAAAGTCAAAAAACGACAATTTTGCCTTATAGGGAGTTTGAAACTAGGTAATAGAAAGACGATTCTAACAGCATTATGCAATAGTGTTTGAAATTTCGGTATTTAGTAGAGATACGTCTTGGTAAAACGAAGAAATCCGCGCGTCATAATTATTTGGAAGAAAAGGTGAAGGTTAGCAAGTAGCTGATTATTAAATGAGTCACGCCACAATTAAAGTTTTAGCTTCACCTGGTTGAAGATTCCACTTTTGGGCATAGATCACTGAACCATTTACCACATAGCGAATTTCTAGATAAGTTGAAATTGAGTCCAAAGTACTTTGAGTGTACTGACTATATTGATCCTTTATAATGGTAGATGATAAAATTTTGATAAATTAGCTTCTTATAACGATCACAGCATCAATTTATAGTAGCTGGGATTTTAAATTTATGAAAGACCACTAAAATTATGACATTTCTAGACATTTGACATCATGACGGAATCAGCAAATGAAAGACGAAGATGTGCAAGATAAAGGGGGAATAGTTATTGCTCCTTAAGATTGTCTAACTGACAAGGAAATGGCAGATGAAATTGAACTAATGCGAAAGCGAATTCCAAGGCTATTGCAAGACGACGAAGATATTTCAATGCAATGGTAGCGAGAGGAGGATTATAAATATTCTCGCTTACAGAGATTTGTGCTTACAAAAAATATAGGAGAATCGATGGTCTCATCCAAAACTGAAAAGAACATTCCTTGCCCAAATGCAAACTCTATAAGTCAGGAAACAGATAAGCGCCAATTGATCACAAGGAAAATAATTTCCAAAAAACAGAGGCATTCAATTGTTGGACTTTCTAGAACCATTGTTAGCTTTCTTCAAGTGAAATAGACAAATGAAATGATTATAATAATTAGTAAAATTATGACTTCTAATTTGTTTGATTATCTTCGCTGAGAAATTGACACTAACTTATGCGCTAATATAAAAGAATGCTTTAAAAAGGTCTTGCCGTTTTCATACCATTCGAAAGAACATAGCGATTAGACGATTGGTTACAAGATTGCAATAATTTAACGAACATGGTGCCAAAGAAAGATGTTCATCCAATTTGATAGAAATATTATGTGAGAGCTTCATTTTGGAAATAACTATTGGTAGAAGGCCTTCATGAATATGAAGACGCCTCAAAATCAATGAGTCCCCTCCAATCCTCAAGACCAATCGAAACGCTTACTTTTGATCTTTAAGTATGAAATTAGAAGTCTTGTTTTTAAATAGATAGGCCCAGAATGCCTACTATTAAAATCTAAATAATATTAAAAATATTTTGAGAAGATAATCCTACAGGGTGAATAGCGCTATTCATTCAGAATGTTTTTCAGATTTATGAAGCTATACACCAATGTAAGTTAAACTTTTCAAAATATCCCACCTCGTTGTATTAATTACGACAAAGTCTCCTTGTCGACCTTCAGTAATAGCTCCTACCCGATGAGAAAGATCGATACTGTAGGCTGCATTGATCGTTGCTGCGATGAAGGCCTGTTCCAAGGTCAAACCCAGGGTCGTGCAGGCGAGATACATCACGATGGGCTGGTGATCAAATGATAGAAGCAAAGTTAAGATAAAGGCAGGAATAATAATATTGATTAGTTTTCTTCAATTTAAATTAGGTCAACATTTGAATCATTGGATGTAAATAAAATAAAGGAAATTTTTAAAAAAAATATTTCGAAATTTTTTTGCTTCAATTTCAAATGATTTTAACACAAAGAACATTTTACTTACAATAAAATTTCAGGTCGAAAAGAGTTATGGAAAATGTAATTCTATGCGGACGTTTTACAAAAAAAGAGGATTATAAAAGGAAGCTTACAAATTTCTTTCGAAAACTATCGACCATTTGAACCTCTTCTTCAAAGCTCAGCCGACTAGCAGTCAACTTAGTGATACCGAATATCTCTATCTCGCGCTCTAGTTTCTTCCTAGGGTCACGTCACCTTAAAGCCTCTCTCCCCCCTCTCTCCCCCTCTCTCTCTCCCCTTCACTCCTTCCCAAAGCAGAAACAGCCGTAACACCGAATTTTATCAGCTGTGAGGTTTAATTAAGCTCGTGAAAAAAAAAATATGTGCCAACGCTGCAGAGGTCAAATTTTTCATCAAAATATGAACTTTATCTACCCTTCATAAATATTTGCAGTTTATTTAAGAAAAAATGGTATAAACGCATTAAAATATCTGATGAGTGTTGTTAATAATGCGGACGGGAGAGACAATTCGAATGATAACTGAGGTTCACTTGGGTTGGTTTGATTTGTCTGTCTATCTCCTGAAATCGCGTAGGAGAAGCCGTCATTTTCATAAGTAAACAAGTGGATAAATTTAATTTAGCTAGTTAATAGAAATCAATACGTATCGATTTGATAAGTATTGAGGCAAATGGAATGCGAGGCATATACTCTCTTGTACTTTAGGTCGAAATATTTCAATTTTTGGGTTAATTAACTGAATCAAAGAAACGCTGCTTATCTAATGAAACTAAATATTGATTTTGACAACTTTGACATAATTTTAACACAAGGTGTCAAAAATAATGTCCATTAAATGAATTAGCCAAAAGTATATCTATTATATTTGGGAAAATACTTTATTTTTCGCTCTAAAAAGAATAGGAGAACGAAATTTGTTAAATTATGTGAGTAAACTCTACTCAAGACGACATTTTTTAAATTGGGACACTTAAAATCACTAGATTTGATGAAACATTACAAAATTCTTAGCAATTATCCCATTGATTTTAGTAATTAGAAAAAAATATTTCTTGAATCGCTCTTTGCAATAAGTGGATTTGCATACCAACAAAAAAGTTTGCGCTTATTAAATATGAAGGCGCCTGAGAATTTAGCATTTTTCAGAGGTGGTATTAAAGACCACAATTTTGACCTCTATCGAAGTTGGTTTCAGGAGGGAACGGTTGGTGTAATTTCTGAAGAAGTTCTCCTGAAGTATGTTTAGAAAGTAAGGATGCTAAGATTGGGTTGATAAATAAAATATTTTACAAAGATATTCATAAAATGAATTTTGTTTTACTTCCACATTGAACGGCATTATTTCCATAACATTTTCCATGAATAGGCGAAGAGAATTTCGGCAGAAGCTTTCACCACATATGCAGAAAATGACCAAGGGAATTTTATGATTGCACTTGTTTTAAGAGATCGTGGAAGTAATTTTTATGATTGCTGCAATTAAAATTGCAATGAACTAATGAGGTCCTTATGGTTTCTTCGCAGTGGAAATAGTAAAATTCAGATTAAAGGCATCTCTCCAATTAGATGCTATGAAGATATTAAGAGAGATCAGATTAACATCTAAGTCCATTACAACCTCTCATGAAAAATCAGCTAAACTTCCAAAAAAATAAGAAATATCACAAAATTGAAATTTTTTTGACAAATTAAAGCAGTATGTATGGCAGATACAAAATAATCGTAATGTTTTTGCGAAAAACCTATTAGAATTCGTTGAAATTTTATTTATATTGGATTTCATTTCTTGTGGAGGGAATATCGATTTTGTGTTTGGGGTTAATCCGTTTTCATATGGCTACTTTCGATCTGTGGAAATATGCTTTCGAATTGTATTCTCATGTGGATGTAGCATTAAACGATTCAATAATTTTTAAGTTTAAATCGTTTAATTGTTCGATGAATATTAACATTCCTTCTCATATATATTGAAATACTTTTAATAAATTTCGTTGACACAGTACATTCAAATGCATTTTCGAACGAAAATTAAACTAATACAAATCTTTCCTTCCGGAGATGTCATTGGGAAATGGAATCCTTCTCGTTACCAAGACATTGTACCTTTCCATCAATGCACATGAATCTAACTCATAGAACTATTGTTACTCCAAAAGTATCTCAATTTATATTTATAGTAGATTTACCTCTACGTGGTGCATCGTGGGCCATGTATACTCATACGACAAAACAATCGATAAACCGGCAGTTGATTTCTCACTTCAAACTACTATGACCCCACTGTATGTCATATTCGACCCCTACCACCACAGTACTCATCTTACCTTTTCCCTGCCTTTGTGTCTCCCTGTCTCTTTTACATCTGTAAATCACCCTTCTGTTCCCCTCTCGAATTTTTCTCACTTTGACGCACCTCCCTTCTGTGAAGCCCGAAGTCAACTAAAGGGTTAATGGTAACTCTCAAAACGCCTACCATTCGAAATAAATAAATATTTGTAGTATTTACTTATTTTGTTTAAAATTTGTAGTTGTAGAGTAAAACGCTAAGCAATTAAGTACTATACTAAGATATCTGTTCAAGCCTTCTTTTCTGCCCTTCTGATTTTTGATATAATTGACCGATAATCTTGTGCTATGAAGTGGCTAGATGTATATCCATCTCAACTTTTTACTATTAGGTGCTTAATACAGACCATTCTGGAAGTGATGGACAGCTCTGATCATATGCTTCGAAACTTCGATTTAATCTGTCCTGACCTCTGCTAGATCATGCCAAAATGTCATAAAGTTTTAAAATTTGACTGACATAAAATATACAGCAGGTGATATACTTTAGTATTTGCAAATACATGCCTTGGCATGAGCTTTGAAAAGGTCTCTAGATTAATTTGATAAAAAAGTTAAACTAGTTCATTATTACTTTGATTTGCGAGAGTATTTTCTTGTAGAATATTATTAAAGTAAATTAAAAGGGTTAAAAGTAGTCATTCAATCATATCATCATGCTTAAGAGAAGAAAAAAGATATAAATTGAAATAAAATTTAAATTGGACAGTCCTATTTCACAACATTAACTTTAATATGGCAAACTTTGATGGAAAACCTTATAAATAACTAAATAAAAATTCTACACAATGCACTTTTAAGTAAATTTCAATTCAATTACTGCTTTAAGTATAATTTGGAATTAAACAACAATCCACTTAAGTAATTATTCAGTTGTACTTTAATACAATAGAGCTACCTTATCGAGCATTTTCTATGGAAATGTAGAGGTAAAGTATTGCTTCAAATAGTTAATAACAAGTTCAGGGAAAGAATTTTGCCGTTTTAGTTAAGTACTTCATTCTTATGGGAAGATACCATAGGCTGAGTTTCATAAGAAAGACCAAATTTTAATAAGTAGCCGACAAAATCATGGCCCATGATTGTAATATTTATGATTTGACACAGAATATGTATTTCCCACGGCCTGCCACCAATTCGGCCATCATCCTTTTCAAGATTATTGATTACTGAAGTTAATATTCATATTAAAGAAACTTATCAGTGCAAACTTTGTCACTAAGGTTCGAAGTTTTTAGCATGGTACTTTGTCAGGGGGGGGGGAGAGGGAAAAGATTCATAGTCATGTACCTTCACGTTGATATGAGGGAATTTTGTTAGTGAAGTCGATTTATAGGGGTTTTTACTATGATTTTGTGGATAAAATTTAGTTTTTCAATATGATATATGGAGAACGAAAGGGCAGATTTTAAAATTGAATAAATTCGTTTGCTAGGTTTGTTATATCAATAGAAAAGTGTCATTTAAAAAGAGGAAATAAACGAAGATTTCCTCCTGTAATCTCTATGGATATCCTTCAGATTTTGCGGGAGGTTTATTTCAATATGAGTAACGTTTTCAAACTATTGGGAACAGTTGTACGGATTTTTTTTCATAAATTGAGATTTCAATTCTTTTGCAGTCTCACGATCACACACACATATATTTAGCTAATCAGAACAGAGTAGTCTAATATCGGAACAAATAAACCAATTGAAATTCAACGAGTTTACCCTATTATTGTTTCATTAAATTAAGCTCAATATGCGTGCTCACTCAATATGAGCTAAAAAAATCATGCACCCGTTTTTGTGTTTACATGCGTCCTGAACAACAGTTTTATTTTAATAGATGTCAGAAAAAAATTTACTTGAGCAACTGAAAAACACATTATAATATTCCATTTTGACGTCATTCTAATTGTTGATTTTAAAACTTATTAATTGATATATGCTAATTAGATTTAAAAATAGCCCAAAACATTCCAGTTAATCAAATTCACTTTTAATTCATTAATAAAATTTAGTTTTAAAATTTAAATCAGGAAAGACGATACGAGGTTTGAATAGTATGATAGAGTCCTTAATAAGGTCCAAAAATGGACAAGGTAGCTCTGAATTATCATGATTAATGATGGTTCTTTTGTATGTTATTCTCTTGGCTTGGCAGTTATTGACAAAGCATAGACTAATTCCTAACCACAGCCTTGGAAATTGGGAACTCGAAACAGACAGAGGTGATAGCCTCTATAGGAGAATAAAAGTCAAACCGTACTTGAAGGTGTGAACTTCAATAAATTTCATTTATTAATCGATATTTTGCAAAATTTTACTCCTCTTCCCGATTGATCTTATAAATAAGGCAAATTAAAAGTAAATCAAAGTTATCGCGTGGTGAATGTTCGTGCACTTGAAAAGTTGAGTGCTTTTTAAAACTTAAGTCAAAAGATAATTTGTCCTTAAAGAAAGTGGAAACAATTTTATTAGGTCTTTCTAAATAAATTTACCATCGAAATATATTTTTGCCAGAAAGACTTGAATATTTGTTAAAATCAAATGTTTACACCAAATAATATCGCTTTCATTTACAGATGGTTTTTGTAGAATCAAAGTTCTAAGAACAGATTTCGTCACCTATGATGTTCCGTCTCCCGGGTGTGCGATAGACTTACCTCCACGTGGGGCACCCTGAGCAACGTATACTTATGCGGCAAAAAAAGTCTATAAACCGGCAGTTGACTTCTAGATTCAAGCTATCATGACCCCACTGTATGTCATATTCGACTACCTCCACAACACTCACCACACTTTTCATCTACCTTTGTGCCTATCTCTTTTACATCTTTAAAACACTCTTCTGTCCCCCCCCCCCTCCTCGAATTTTTTCACTTTGATGTTCCTCTCCCTCTGTGAAGCCTAAAGTCAACTAAAGAGCTAATGATAACTATCATAAAGCCTGTCATTTGATATAAATAAATAAATGTTTCGTCTCCACTGAGCGTTTTATAGGTGAAGAATGTTCAATCACAACTTCCCCAAAATATTGACTCACCATGGAAGTGCAGAAGAGATTTGCACGGAAATCAGTCCCAAGGGCGATAGGAACTCCGGCCTGAGCAATGGCAATTGCAGGTGGAGGCAGATGACGCAGAAGAAGAGTTGTGGTGGGTAGGAGGACCGCGGCTGTTCGGGATCCCGTCAACGCTGCTACTCCAGCAGGCGAAACTTCATCAAGATGACTTACTGCTCGAGCGTTAAGCGATGCCGCAAGCTATCAAGAAACAGAAAATCTATAATTGCAAAGTCCGAGATTTAATAAAAGACACTTAACAAATTCTGCATAGCAAGCGCTCACAAATTTTAAGCAAAACATCGAGAATTAGTCGATGAATGAAGGAACCAGAACACACACAAAGGGAAATGCACGCTGGTCTGATGTATGGAACATCCTTACTGAAAATTGACATTAATCATCTTTACCTCTTCAATAAGAGGTTGGTATTTTTTTCCAATCCTTTTTTTCCATGCAATTGCATGTGATCAGTGAAAACGAAGTGGAAGGTTTAAAAATAGAGCGACAATATTTTGTAACTTGATTGGCATAGCAGTTGTCCATCTCAATGCGACTTCATACTTTCTCAATAAAATGTTCCCATGACAATAAATTTGGAGGTAGATGGAAGGTAAATTTTTTTCAAGTAACTGCAAGTGGTATAGAGCTTTTGAAAGCTGAACGGTCCGCACTAGTTAGTTCTGTTCTAATATGGGGAATAAAATGTGATCAATTGTGCTGCGGAAATTAATGAACTCATTATTGGACGGCATTGTGACACTTGAGCACATTAGGGGCTGTTTATTTGTACATTAAGCATACGAATTACTGGTTGTCATCGGTTTATAGTACAGATGAATTGAAAGCAAAGGTTCCAATTTACAATTAAAATAAAAGTCTTCTATTAATAAAAGAGGCCCCCGGAGAAACTCGTGTTACCCAATTGGTTAAGGATTCTGACAAATTAAATATAAGCATTTGCCAGTGGGTTTTAAACTGCTTGGGATTTCATCGAACCCAGGGTTTATTTGGCAACCAATAATGACGGTAATTTCAATCAAAGCACGTTCAAGTATAATGACCCAAATCACCCCCTTGCAACGGGGAAAATTGGTTTCCAAAGTTCAGGGGATGTGGCCGTGAATATTTGAACGTTAGAGGAACAAAAAAATACTATTGTTATTTTCTTTACACTCATTTAGTAGAAAAATAAAAGAAATACACCAGATGTCTTAAATATCATCAAAACAATGTTGCGAAAAAATCGATCTATAAGCTGTCGTCACTTGATACACACTTGGCTTTGGGCATGTCACATTAAAATCTCAGTTTTTTCAGCATTAGATAGTGAGGCCAAATTGATTGTTGTCCTTTATATTTGTAGAGAGTCACGTCATTTTCTACATTAGCCACTTCTGCATTAAAAATCGATATTAAGATGCTTTCATTCTTCACATGAAACCACTTTTATTTTCGCCACCAGGTAGTTGTGTTATATTTGGCATGAACAAATTTGGCTGGTCCATGCAACTACAGTCTCTCTCTCTCTCTCACCCCCTCTCCCTTTTCACTCTCTACCTTTTCGGGACTTTTGCGTAAAAGGGCACTTCTAGATATTCCCCCTTAAAGGGGAGGGAGGGGGGGGGGAGGGTGAATCATGGCGGTGGTACAAGCAAGTTCCACAAGGTCGTTTCCATCAGGGAGTGTTCAGTACACAAGTGTCAATTTTCATAACCAAAATTTCTCCCACCTCCCAGCACACTCCCCTCCACCTACATGGCACACGATCAAATGCCATAGGTCTGTGTGTCTAAGTGTGGGCGGAAAATAGGGTCATCATAGTTCCAGTTTAAATTAATTTAAATCACTAAATTATTGCCTTTGAATTTTGTTCGCTGATGTTAACCTATGCGACTTGATGAGGTAGAGGAGCAAGAATAGTGGATTAAGGAAAAATTCCTCCATTATTCCATTTAAGTTCGACAAACAACCTGCAGGGAAGATTTAAAGAACCAATGTGTTCCCTTTTTTACCACTAAAAATGAGAAAATCATTGCGATTTGTTTCATATAGTTAAGAGCCTTTTTAATAGCTTCTTGGGGAGGGATAAAATACCTATTTCTTACGATCACTCCAAATCCCCCAATGAGCTTGGAATTTGTCCAAAGTGTATCAACACTTACTTATGTGGAGTTAACTAAATGCAATGGATTTCACCCCACACTTCGTCTACGGCTGTGTGTGTGTGTGTATTAATATTTCACCGCTATCTAACCTCTGTTAATTGCGCTTTACTCAGCCACTGGGAGACACTTTTAGCCTTGCGGCTATGTGTCCTCATCATACGTTAGCATTCAGTTATTTTCACCCCACTCCACCCAACCCAACCCCACCCCTCACCTTCCCATCTTGAGGTAGTGGAATGCTTAAGGTAAGAAAAGGCTGTGTGGCAAACGCACTTTCACTTCCCCTCATAGAGCCGAGGTATCATATAAATGTCGGATTATTTGTACCAAAATATGATGGTGGTTATGTTGAGTAAATCCTTTAATATAAATGCCGAAAAGGGAGAGACAGTTATCGATTAAATAAACACTATTCTGGACACTTTAACATTAAGTACTGATGAGAGTGAGCATTACTCTATTATTACTAGGAGTACAACTAATTCTACCTTATTTAAGATATGTTTTGAGTTCCCCTAATAAGTTGACTTAATGCGATAAACTGAACAATAAATGCCTTTTCTGCAAAAAATTGATCCACGCGGTGAAATGAATTGGTCTATGAGAATAATCACAACCATTAGCTCCTCGATAAATTAACTGGGTTGGCAAGAGTTCACTCAAGAACACATGGATTAAATTTTGGAAATTAGACCTAGAGTAGTTGAGGGATTGTATAATGAATTGCGGCTGTTTAATCAGACGTGAACAGTCAAAAAGACCCTAAATTCAAGAGGGAAAGTTCGCATTGAGTTTGCTTAACCCCCCCCCCTCCTCTAATTTCACAATTTCCAAGACTACTTTACTTCCCTTTGTGATAATACATTCTGACTTGGGGGTATTAGTGGCTGATTGATGTGCAGACGAGGTAGTTACGGAGTAAAGGCGTTTAAATTAATTCATCTATCCTCCATAATTATGTCATAGGTTGCTATGCCTATTTGACGAATTCAAAGCGTTGAGGATAATGATATGGTCTAGTGATTATCCGTGATAAGAGCGTAAAATGGATTTGCTTACCTTAAAATTGCATTTTTAATTGAGAAATATCTGGTTTAAGTTGGCATATGAGGCATTTTTTTACTTACACCATCTTGGTGAGATCATGGCCAGTCGAAATAATAGAATTTTCATTTACTCTTTAATGCGTGCCTGATTTACCTTTTGGACAGCCAACAAAGGAGATTGAATGTTATTATCGCGCATGAGTAAGTAAATTATGTCTTTCATAGATTAATTGCACACCCTTTGGCAATAGAAAGGAAGTTATGGAGCGAAAGATTTTTACAGACATAGGTAATGCATGATCGCATAATTAAACAACTGCATGCTCAATGGATGTGAGGGTTAAAAATAATTAATCCGGATGTACAAATTAACAAACACGCCTCAGTTCTCACACTATTGGGGACGATGAATATATGTTTATGCGTGAAATAGATGCATAGACACAAAATTTTCAAGAATCGCTACAAAAATATTCCTCCCCCCCCTAGCCTCCAAATCCTCTTCACTCTGTTGTTTAAATAGATAACAGGCCCTCAGCATAAGGGATCTACTTCAATGGGTCATTCAGGATGTTTGAGTAATAATTTGGCTCTTTTAAGTGGTGTTTCACATTCACACCCTAAGTGGCCTCAACTTTCTTTGCCTTCTTTATAAAATGGTGTATGTTAGCATATTTTACTTTACTGATTTACCCTTGGGCACACACATATTGTGATAAGAGATAGTTTACAAGAAATTTATTTCCCAAACCATCCAGACAAAACAAATCAAACATTTCATCCCTAACTATTTAAATAACAACTTTTTTCCTGTCAACTTAAAGGAATTTAAGTAGAAAACTCAATGGGAGAAAAATAAATCGCCAAATGAACTATCTTAAAAAAGCGTAATAATTATGTAAGAATGAGTAATCTATGAAAAGCGTTCGTAGGCATATGCTTGATTAGAGTTCACAGCAGATATAATAGAGATCACGAATTCGATTCTGCTCCACTGGGAGGAATGGCTGAGAAAAGTAGGGATTAATAATAATTGAAGGAAAGTGGGCATATCATGTTTTGTAAACAGGAGGAAAAATTGGCACCCTTTCCTCAGCACAATACATGTGCCAAATACTATTCTGTCGACGGACTTGGGAGGATATAAGAATCGGATTTGAAAAATGAAATCTGTTCATTAGTGAGACAAATTTTGTAGTAGTAAATCTTGATTATTTATTTAAATTTTAAATGACCTCTTCCTACCCAATAGCTGATTAAACAAATAATACGAAGTCATATCTGTGGAAGGTTTTGCCACGAAATTTCGTCAAGAAATACCAACAGCGTGTCCACTCAACAATACGACTTTGCAGGAGAGTGGTGGCAAGATTTGTCGTTCCGTACTTGAAAGTACGCTTGTCAATATTAGCGTATGAGATTAATTTTACGCAATAATTACGAAATTCTAACTTAGTGTGCTGGTTTTAAAATTTATTGATGCTTTAATTAACTAATTAAAATATCTCAGAAGCATTTTTTTAATTCACCATGTTAGTTAAATTAAGACACGCGCCATTGAATCTTGCCTAACAAAACACGGAATTCGTCAATTAGATTAAATGGAAAAAAACACATTAAAGCATTTTAAAAAACGACCTAAAATATAAAGTAGTATAAAAACAAAATTAATGGAGTTATCTTCATGTAAAATGGAAGCAAATTAAATAAACTTTCAAGGCAGAGCTCAGTAACCAACATCAACTGTGAGTTCATTTATTAAGTGAAAATAGCACATTTTAAGAGTAATCTTGAGTGAACTCCTACGAGCTCTGAAAATTTAGAACTTATTAGTTGGTATTTTCACAAAGTTACCCCAATTAATCACCTAGTCAATAATCCGAAAGCATGCGTTTACTTGGAAAACAGGGGGGGGGGGACGAAAATTCTTGAATTTGGAAAAAAAACGGAATCATAAACCTGGAAGGTGAAAAATTTGCAACTTAAATGGAGTAATCGACCTTTTGCAAGGCAAGGGGATTTTATTTTTACCTCGAATAGGTTCCCAACATTGAACCTCTAATGGATGTCTCTTCGGTTTCCCATTCCCACTTACTCTTCCTTGAATTCGTCTCGTTGGAGTCAATACGCAAACGCATTGTATCCAAGTTTTCCTTGACGCTTATAAATTATAATATTCTCCTTTATGCAAAATGTCATTTAGTTTGTAAATGTAAATATTTAACTTATTTTTCAATTTCTTCCGGAAAGGTACTTAATTTATACTTATTGAGCTACAATTTAAAAAATGCTTATGTTTGCAAATCGGTGTTATTTCGCCAATAGGTATGCACGTCAATTCTAGGGACTTGAGAAATTTATGAAAAGACAATTGTCTGATTTTGCATCATTGGTGGAAAAAATAAAGAGATTTCTGCTGTGGTGTTTTCAAACTTTTCCGGAAGCAATTTCCCAAATAAATTAGATTCTAATTGGAGAGTGGGCGACAAATCGATTTGACAACGCCTTCCTGTCTATTATGGAAACGGTAGGTTGACAGAAAGAAAGACAAAATAAGTACCGTTCTAATCAACAGCTTAGAAGGAAACAAAATTAAAATGGAAAAAATCAATTTAGTAGCGCGCAATAGAGAAAATGGCACTTGAGTACTAGCTCACGCGGACAAATTAAGCGAAATAGATTTACGTGAATTACTTACTATGGGAAACTTTGGATTTAAAAGCCAAAGATTCCGAGCAAAACCGGAGTGCGGGCCGAAATGTATTACAAACCCTAATTGTAATTGTGCATAATTCCTGTATCGTTTCACACATATGGCATGAAAAAATCTCCTTTCATTCACTTGTATGAGAGTCCTATTTGAGTAACTCTTAGATCTGCTCCCAAAGCTCATCTTGGGCAGAGAGTGACATTATGGAATTGCCATTTTGACAAGAGACGCAAATTCTTCCACTCTATCTGCAAGCAGGATTTAACCAGCAGGGCCAGCCATTTCGTTCATCGGATGTGTACTGATGGAAATCGAAACTGCTATTCCTGACACGTCTACGTGCACGCTGACCAATGAGCCGCTGACTCAATGGAGGAGCAAAATATTTCTAATGTTTCATTACTTATTGCGTTTTGTGCAGAAACGTATATTAATTTACATTAACATACAAACATATTGTAACGATAACCTAAATAAGCAGTAAATGCTCATGAGCAAGATGAACCCTAAAATGAATGAAAACACGATGTAAATCGTAAAGTGAACATTCGCCAGAATCAATAGTATTTTAAGCAAAATTTTTGTAGAAAGAGCGATGTATTAAACATGCGTGAACATTGTAACCGAATAATTAGAATGGCTAAGGCAATAAAAGCTAATGTAGGCAAAAAACTCTTATAAGCACATGTATAACATGGAATCATGCTAAAATGTGAAGCATCCAAAAGGATAACAGAAATTAATTTATCACAGACTAGTTTCATGCACTGGAACTTTTGCGCTTGTAATCTGGTTAATTCTCTTTAAATCCCTATATATATATAACAATTGTGAAAATCCCGACATACATTCAAACATGACGCAAATTGGATTGTTAGCAACAGTTATTATTTGCTAATTTGAACAGTAATCAGCACCTACAGTCGTTAGAATATTTTTAAATGTACAGGATTATCCTTTATTAGGATAAGCTGTAAACCTCCTTGTCAAAAACAACAGGCGCGTGAAAAAATTGAACATCCAACCACGAACTTATTTTTGTATTTTGCGCTGTCGAATTTCTGCTTCCCTATATATTTATTCCAAAATGAAGAGAAGGTGAATATCATAATGCGGACAAGTTTGTACCTCTCAGAATTCCAACTACAAAATACCCGAGTTTGAAAGGTATGAATGATAATATATCCACGTCATATCCTTGACACTATCATTAAAAATGAATCATTAATATTATTTTGTTAATTATTGTTTGGCTAATAATGGAGGTTGTCGACGTGTTTTAGCTCAGATCTACGCAAAATCATCAAGATGTGGCATACAAAAACTTAAAGCCATAGTTTCTATGGCGTATTTCAATCAACAGCAGACGAATATCCGGAAATGATCAGAAAGTGCTTTTGACAGGGAAAGGGGAGGGGAGAAAGATTGACTTCTATTCTTTTTACTTTGAAAAGGGCTTTAATTCTCAATTGACGGGACCATACAAGGGAGCAAATGTGGAGTCAGGTTGAAGAGATTGGGCTGGAAAAACGTTGCACTTTAATCTGATGAAAATTAGATTAAAGGCGAATTGTCGATTTACTGCAAATGAGATTTTGGTTAAAGAACCGCATTTCAGTTGCCGATGAACTCAATCATTGTTCAAAGAATTATATTAATATGTGTGAGTAAATTTTTTCCTCGGTTCGAACAAATAATACTGAAGATTTAAATTGATGATTGAGTTTAAATCAAGTCGTTTTTACAATGTTTTTGAAAGCAACTTCTAGGGATCAATGGATTTTAGTGCACTCAATATTCGGATTTGGATTTTATCATGTTTGTTAAATGGGCTCAAGTAATATTTCAAAATTCAAGGTTCACTATTTGTGTTCTGGGCCACAACAACGCTGACGGCGAGAGAGAGGGGGGAGATATTTGTATGCGGTGTCTATCAGAGGACTTCCAATGTCCACTTCATGTTGACTGGAGGTAGTATAAATGAAAGTTGGTGGTTGAAACGCCAAATATCGGAATTCCATACTATTTCAATAAATATTTGCTATTGAGAAATTGTCTTGGGCCTAACAACCAATCATTGGAATGCTTTATATTCTTCCAAGACCATTAGTAATTGATATCTATTGTCAAATGTACTTTTCAAGAATCTAAGTTCTTTAGACACAATAAGCCACTCCTACTTAATTAAAATATATTCTTTTGAGTTCGAGTGCCACTTTATACGGACTTTTGTAAACCCATACAATTAAAACAAATTTATCATCATAGGTTAAATTAACGCAAATTTCAGTTTATAATTAAAATTGAAGCAGAGACACAAAGTACACTTTATTGGATGAATTGCCTAAAGAAGAAACTCATCGTATCGATGTTATTTAGTTGGTTTTGATGCTAATCATGTCTGACAATTATAATATATCATTGAGAAATATTGAAATATACCAATAGTCTGGAATCCTCAAAATTTTGCAACCCGAATGTAATCATTCTTGCCTCATGGAAGACACAAAAAGATCTACTAAGAATGGTCAATCATTTAACTGATTAATATACCGTATAGTGAAGTCACTTGGAGATCTGTGAATAATATACCAAACTGGAGTATTCTCAAGTGCAACATGAATTAAAGCAAAATAAGTCTAATTATCACCATTTTTATAACTTTTAAAGTTTTAATGCTACTTAATTTCAACTTACTTCAGCAGAAGAACCGACTGAGATTGTTTCTGCATGAAAATTGAGCTTGAGTCCTAACGATTGAGCTTTTGTCAGAATTTGTCGCGATTGGTCAATACTGAAAAAGCCTGAAGGCAGAAAAGAAAGAGACACACGAAAATATCTTTAATCTTATTAGTTTAAACGCTCAAATTTTTATTCTCAATGTTTTGTTAAAACCGCAGCTCATGTTTACATGACAAATTCACCGGTTTTATCTGGCAGTTTCAATCATATCTAAATCTTCTCGAGGTTTTAACTATTCTGAATAAGGCCAATAAAACATTTATATTTTGATTTCTATTAAATCATTGAGGAACGGTTTTTTTATATTTTTGAGGAATTTTAGAAAGTGGATGGAATTTTAGTTTCTATTAAGATCTCAAGTTGTAGTACAAGTATAATAAACCCCACTCTCTTTTAAAGATAACCGATGATACTTCTTGTAAAAATGCTTATTAAATTAATAAGCAATCAGTTCATTGATAGGGATAAAATGACATTTTGATTACATCTGGTTGATCATGCAAAGTTCTAGTTTCCTAGATTTAGGATAGCCTTATCTTTGTCGGTGTAAAATTATAGCCATTAATTCTCAGCAATGTCATAATTTTGGAACATTTTCTTACCTTCAGCACATCTTACATCGATGTTATCGACCGTGATTTCTCCTTTCTCTATCAATTCCTGCAGTTCTGGAAGTCGCGTATTCACCACGTCCTCAGCAAGGGTTTCAGGCGTTGAATTTCTATAATACCAATAATGTATTATTTAAGTTTCAAATACTAGACTCGAATTTATCGTCCACAGCTCCCTAAAGTAGAATAATCAACCATTTAAAAAAGTAACTACACAACAGGCTATCAATATATAGTAAAGGATAATCTCACCATGCGATATTAAGGTATAGCATTATACAGCAAACAATTGAAATGTGTGCGGTTTTCTTTTGTATTGGCAAGGCCAATGTCATTTCTACTCCTGACTTCAATTTTGGGCTACAAAACTGATCACATTAACCTACTACCCGCATGCCAAGTTAAGTAGTATATGAGCACTTTGTAGCGCTCATAAGATAGATCATCCACTTTTCACTCCAAAATATGGGAACTATTTCCATTTATACCACCTAAGGGATTTGGAAATTGTCCAAAATACATCCACACACACACAAACACTTGATTATTTTCAAGAAAATGTTTATTAAGGAACATTGTTTTAGTAGATGCGAAAGAGTTCTATTTTTAATGTTGCAGTGTTGGGTTTTTCCCAAAAATTTATCCTACACCGTAGGGCAGACGGCAGAACATGATTGATTAAATACAGCAAGCGAGAAGAAGGCGTCCTTTTCCGACAGCGCCTTCGGTTCTGTTGAGGAAAATTAAACCTTTCATCCACTTTCGAAAGGTCAAAGTTAATGGCATAAGAAAAGTCAATAGCACAGTAAAATTAGGCTTTTTGATGACATAAGCTCCTTTGAGTGCCGCTAGGCATGTAATCCTACTACTGGTTCATATTAAGGAGATAAGCGCTGTTTTAATTTTAATTAACAAAAAGAAAGTTTTTTAAATTCTTTCTGCACAATTTTAAGCCCATAAAACGTTATTCTTGGAACAATTATGAGACTTCTTCAAGTGTGTTAATAATGGCATGCATTAATAAAAATAAAAAAAATAAACAGATACTTGGATGAAAAAATAAAAATAAAACAAGTGAAAACTTTGTGAAGCCAAGCCGTTATGACATAAACCTTGTAAAAAAACGTTAATTCAACTTTTAATAAGCTTGAAGCCCACTTCAATAGAAATCTAGGTAGCATTAAAAGTTCTTTTAAGAGTGAAAAAATCAATTGAAAGAGTAAAATCTGTAAGTTAAGCGCTCTAAATCACAATTTTATTCAACAAAAGCCCGATTAAAGCATTTCCAATTCATGTTTCATCCTCAAATCAGAATGTATTTTGAACGCCATGAACCTCTGCAGACAGTTGATGGTAGAATGCAATGAAATCCATGCAAATAGTAATTAATTCAAAATTTTCATTTTCTGATTTAAGCAGAGCATCAGATGAAAGTGTTTATTCCAGTTAGTCAAATTTCCTTGTCTCTCTCTCCTTTCAAATCTGACAATATTTGACACATGTTTTTTGGGTTTGTCGGATCATCAATCACCTGAATGTCAACTTTTGCCGCCGCAGTTTAGGTCTCATGAATAAATTTGAAGCGATCCTTTCAGAAGTGGCTTGCTTTAAAATTACACTTTTATGTTATGTGTTGGGGGGGAGGGGGGATGAGTGGGTCATGGATTCAGCAGAAAAGTTGTAAAATGAAGGAAAAAGGTCACGCAAAATACTAGTTAATAATTCATTAGATTTATTAGACTCCTGGCAAAACTTGATCTACCTTGAAACGTAAGCAGTTCATTTAGCTACCCATTTAAATTCTAATTAGTTTAGAAATATTTTTTTTAATCGATTGGTATTTAAGTTGTGTAAGTAAATATCATTTAGTTGCCGCCGTTATTAATTGCAACCTTTCCCAATTACTCATATCGTTCTTGCTTTCTGTTTTTGAAGTTAAAGAACCAATCAAATGAATTTCCGCGTCAGTCGAATTTTGAAAGAATTTAACTCTTGGAGAATGGTCCATGGACCCGAAGGACTGATAAGCGGATATCGTGAAGGCAGGATGATATATGGAGGGAGTGGAAGTACCCCTAATTTAATTCCTGCTTTCGAGGTGTTCTTCTTACTTTGTAGATTGGAAAATTATCCCCTTTCTATTCAATAAACTCGTGAATTAATCTTTGTTTCTTTCTGATTTATTCTTCTAAATTTCTGGTAATAACTACTTTCAAACGAATTATATTCTGCACAATATTAATGCAGATGTAACGTTTCCGGTGGATCAAACCAGGTTTGGCTTAGGAAATAGAAAGATTATTTGACTCGGATACAACCATGGTTTTATCCCCCCCCCCCTCACCCACTATCATTCCTTATTTTCAAGACTGGGAAAGTTGATGCAGCTTTCAATTAATTTTACCCTACCACCTCAAATATTTATTGTTTATATCAAATGGCAGGCGTTTTGATAGTTATCATTAGCTATTTAGTTGGCTTCAAGCTTCACAGAGGAGAAGGAACATCAAAGTGACAAAAAAATCGAGAAGGGGGGGGGGCAGAAGAGTATTTCAAAGATGTGAAAGAGACAGACACAAATACAGAAAAAAGGTGAGGTGAGTACTGTGAAAGTGGTGCGATATGATGTACAGTGGGGTGATGGTTGTTTGAAGTCAGAAGTCAACTGCTATTTAATTGACTTTTTGCCATTTGAGTATACGTTGCCCAGGGTTCACTACGTGAAGGTAAGTCTATCGCACACTCCCACTTCAAATATTATTGTTCGGTTTACCATTGATATATGAGTTTCCGTAATAACTACTCCACAATTAACCCACTCTCCGTTTCAACCAAGGATTCCGAAATGTTAGCCAATTTTTACGTCGTCCTAATTTTGACACCTCATTTAAATTTCTACAGTCCAAATTCAAATTTTTGGACCCGAATTAGCATTGCATACAGTAAATACTCGACTAAAATGCATTGACTTTAGTAGCCCTGCAGGTATTCATACCCAGATATAAGAGAAAAGCTGAAACAAGTGTCTGTCTGGCGTGTTCTTCGTCTGCATTGGAGTCTAAAATTCTCATCCTATAACACTAAAATGAAATATTTTTTCCAATCACTAATGTTAAATGAGAAAAGCCACATCAAGCCCTAATGGTCGAGATTCCAATTTCATGCGTAAATTCTCAGGCTACAGAGAAATCACTTCTGGACCATGTTCGAAACTTAGTGAAAATTTGGCTAATGAGTTAATCATCAAGTTCCCATGTATTCATCATTTGGAATAATTTGGTTGTACCGGCCAAATTCATTTTGTATAACAGAGCTCATTTATCGATGGACATTTTTTTGAGTAATGGAAAAGATTTCGTTACTTTTTAATGTCAGTGATTAGATAAAGGCAGATTCAGTAGATATTTTCGACAAACAAAATTCGCGATGATTTTAACTAGAGAATTCCCGCAATGAACACACGACGAAATGAACGAGATTAATTCGAATGTAATTCAACACCGCGGCTCCGTTTAAATTCATCGGATATCAATTTCAAAATATTGCCATATGGAAAATCATTTGGCTGTTACCGGTAATTTTAATTATTCGAATTTTCGTCAACAAGTTTAAACGTCTTGACCGACCGTTACAAAAGTAGTGGGCGATGTTCTTTTTATATAAAAGTATAAATAGTTAACTGGGACAAGATAAATTACTAGTAGGGGAGAGGGGGGGGGGGGAACGAGTATTCATGTTGAAAAAATTAGCAAATTTATTGCTGGCCTTTCATGAAAGGTAGTTCAATAAATGTATAAAGAAAAAATCAATATTTCTTTCTTTAATGCCCAATCAACTAACCATGAATGCCGTAAGGAAATTTCTTGTATGAAATTCCGGTTGCAGAGAAATTGTAAAGAAATAACTCTCAGAAAATAAGGATACGCTGCTAAAGATTTCCTTAAGACCAATAGATTACTCGAGTTAAGTAAAAAGTAGAAGGCGACAAAGTCACATGAAAGCACCAAAAAACTGTGCATAAACATGATTGATATCTGGATAGCAGATGACTTTATGCTGGGAACACTTATACACCCCCCTCCCACCCAAAAGATGGTAAATTAAGAATTTTCCAATTCCCCATTTCTACTTAGACGAAAATATTGAAGTCAACTTTTTAATTCCAATAAAGGCAGTCTGAACTTGCTTTGGTAGTATGCTAGCTGCAAAGTAGGTGATTGAAACATCCAAGGGTATTTCACGCTTAAGACGAGTAAGAATTCTCAAGATCTTCTTTTCAGTGGCCCAGTTTGAGCAATAATCTGTCTTGCACTCAAGTGTCGTTGTTCCCTTGCTTGCCATGGACTAAAAAATATAAAATAGGACAAGAGTTAACGAAAGGCTCATATTCCTTGTTAATCTTGCTGACTTTGAATTGAATTTTTCTTCCGAAAATTGCTTCGTCTACGAAGTGGCGACAACAATTTCTCCGATGCAAATAACTCAGAATTCGAATTCATTAGAGCCAAAAGCGAATTATTTTATATAGCCAGTGTTTTCGTTTGAACTAGGAATAGTTAGGCATTTGAATAAGAAATGGTGGAGTCGGAAGAAATGTTGCATAAATTCAGGATATTAGAAGGCTAAATTCTGATTCCTCAGGTTATCTTCCTGGGTGTGAAGGATTGAGGTTTTTTTTGCATAAAATCCCGATGTCTCAAGGTTCAAATTTTAGGAGGGACTTTTAGATATCTTACTAATGATGCATATTTTGCGGATAAGTAAGAGAGTATTCATGAAATAAGGGATATGGAATCTTGTAAAATTTATTTATCTTCAGATTGTCTAAAGCCAGGTCTATTGCATTTGTCAAGTTGAACTTCAAATGACAGAGCTAACAGGAGTACAGTATCATAAAGCATATTCGATATAAGCAATGCATACTTACTCGAATTCTTTCGAGAGTTGCATTGTAAAGAGCCTCTTCGCTTGCTACAGCGGTCCGTTCAACTGTGTAATCTGAATCTGAAGATTTTGCGGAGTCTGGCAACTCCATGTAAGACGCGCCTGCGACCTTTTGAAAAAAATCATCCACTCGATCACCGCCCCAAACCGGGTAGGTGTGCGCATCCGTAAACCCTAAATAGTGAAAAATAATAAAAATTATAGATTAATGTGCAGCGTTAATTACTTAGAAAGGGTGCAAGGAAGACGTACCTCCACGTAGTGCACTCTGGGTAACATATACTCATAAGGCAAAAAATCTATAAACAAATATTTGACTTCTAATTTCAAACTACCAAGACCCGACTCTATGTAATATTCCACTATTTCCGCATAACTCAACTTTCCTTTTTCTCTACTTTGTGTCTGTCTGTCTCTTTTACGTCTGTGATTCACTCTTCTGTTCACCCCACCCCTCCGTGAAGCAAATGGTTACTATCAGAAAGCCTGTCAGTTGATATAAATAAATTGCTTATTTATTATTATATGAAGGTTTCAATTTTAAATATAATATTTATTTATTTATTTATATCAAATGGTAGGCGTTTTGA
>UZAE01000281.1:0-27595 GCA_900617975.1 Rodentolepis nana | reverse complement strand
TATCTTTCGAAGTGAAATTTGCAAGCAACTCACGTGTTGCTATAGAAGTAGTAGCATATTCTATTTGAAAGCGAAGAAAAAGTTATTTGCATTAGATATGAAAAATTATTGTTATGAAAAATGGTAACTTACTTTGGCATTCCAATATATCAATGGACATGCCTAA
The DNA here is from genome assembly GCA_900617975.1 of Rodentolepis nana. NCBI lineage: Eukaryota > Metazoa > Platyhelminthes > Cestoda > Cyclophyllidea > Hymenolepididae > Rodentolepis > Rodentolepis nana. Next base: position 27,429 of record UZAE01000281.1, on the reverse strand, counting down.
AACGTTCGGATATTTTTTAGTTTAAAAAAATAATCATAGAATGTTTGATGTTTAGCGGATTAGCTACCTCAATAACCTTGACTATTCTCAGAAAGCTCTATTGCAGTTTCTTCCAACTCGAAAGTTCCCGGAAATTAGCTAAGCTAAGACAAAGTTATAAAGGAACAGACGTGTTGTACGGAGCACGTTTATACAGTACGAATTTATGGATACCGTGTGTGTACAGGCAGGTAACTAAGTCATACAACATGGCGGATTTGGTAAAATAAGCGAGGCTCCTTGAGCTGCTTTTGGCTGCGTGGTCTTGTCCTCAATCCGTACACGAGGTTGTACGGCCGCACCTCAAGCCTATGTGTACGCGCATGCGATGACGTGTCCCACAGATGTATTCAAAGGAGAAAATGCCATTCTGCATTCAGTTGATAGAAACTCCTATTTTCGATCTTCCGACTTCAATTATAAAATGAGTGCTAAATTCTTTCTCTTCTCGTGAATACGCATATTTGTAATTAAGTTGATCCTTTTCAATGTTTACAGTGGGGTCCACTGTCGATTTAAAAAAAGGAATTAAATTAAGGATTAAATTATTGTAATTTATTTATTGTAATTCTATTTTGTTTACCACATGTTGTAGTGTTGTGATGCGTAATCAAAGACTTTCCGATCCAAAGACATTTCAATAAGCCCTCCCTTAACAATTTGATCTTGAATAACTTAAATGTAATTTAGTTAAAATCAAAAATTGCTATTAATTTTATATTAAGCATAATTGAACGCTAATCAAAACATAATCCTACATTGATGCTATCAATGCTACAATAATATTGATTTGTTATCTTATTTAAAAATAAAATCACATGTGATTTGGTATTTGATCCTTTCACAGAAAAGCTAAAATTGACATGACGACCTCCGTTTTCAAATTCTGCAAACGGAAAAGACGTTGCCAACATTAATTCACCTAAATTAGATGGAAAATAACTTAAGAGCACTTCTAACCCTGTTTAGCTTCCCTGAATTCACATTTTGGGGCAAAAGTCACAGCACACATGCACTCTCTTCCAGATACAATCAATGTCTTGATTTTAGCAGCGTTATTGATTGTAATATTGAAATATCCTATAAAAAGAAGATGATTAGTTGTTTCGAGTGTAAAGTAAAAATTTCTACCAGATTCAAAATTACAAGGTTCCCCAATCACTTTGCCATTCATTTTGCACAAACCCTTTTCGATCGAAATTGGAATCTCATCTGCAGTGATATTCTGAAGGTAAAAACAAATTTAGAGCCTTTAAAATAAAACAATTTTTACTTTTAAATTTCCCACATAAAATAATAAAGGGTCTGTTTTGCCACTTGGCGTTGCGACGATTCGTGAACAAAGCACACCTGACTTTCTTTCACACTCTCCTACATAACGGGCCTTTATTTCCAACAAAGTTAAAATGAAAATAAGAAAGATCATTTTTGGTTTGCCTTTTCAATGTTTGTTTTAGTTTTATATGTACCAGTTCTCTCTGCACCATTGGTCACTACTATTTATGATGCAATAAATAAATAAATTCGAATATTTTCATTGGTGCCTAAAAGGAGAAGGTCACAAAACCAATGGCTCCGTTTTATTACCTTATTGAAGTCCCAGAAATTATTGAAATTTGCTTAAATTCGCTTTCACATATAAACATTTAGCCATCAAAGGTAATTCAATTCAGTTAGGGTTTAATAATAAATTATGCTCTGTGAGGTAATTTTGCTAAAATTAGGCAAGTCTTAGTGCTTAGAAAAATTTGAGTTGTAAAAATGCTTGACAATCGTATTTGAAAATTTAGTTTAAATAATATGATTTAATGTTTTATTTAAGTGTTTTTTATTTAAAATATAAAAGAGTAAATTACGGAGGCAGGATGTGATTTCGTTAGTTGAGAAAGTAGCATGACTTCGCCTATTTTTCAAATCAATAAAAATATTCTGGAAGAATGTTATTTAAAAACTGATATTTGGAATGCATTTAAATTTATATTCTTATTTTATTCGGAATCTAGTCCTTTATCAGAATTTCTTGATATAGCTGAGATTGAAAACGAGTAGAAACAATTTTAATGCAGTTTTAAACAAAAACGTTTTGGTGCTATTCTGATTATTTAGTGTAGGTTTTAATGCTATTTTAACACATTTAGTTCTCTTCCCATAACACCTGTTGTAACAATTAAAATTAATGTTTTAACAAAAAATAAAAACAACTTGATTTATCAAAGAAATAAAGTTTAAAGTGTTTATCGAATTATTAAAATTTTGCAGATTATGGAATTTGAGACTGTTTACTGCATAAATTCTGAGCGTACTTGTTTCTGGCATCAATAGCAAATTTTGTAGTTAGGTAAAACATAATTGCAGGTTGTTTATTGAAAGTGGGTTGGCTGAGAGGCATCTGCACGCACAAATGAACTTCACTTCTAACGACGGATTCACATCAATATCATCTTTGCCAATATCGTATTCGTATTACTTTCATATATTCTATATTATGTGTTATAATGTAATCAAGGCAATTTAGAAATATTGCAAATAATTTTCAAAAAGGTCTTATTCTTTGTAAATATATATTGCGCTATTTGAACACTTTATTAGACTGACACCTGCAGATGTTTATGACCTTTGTCTCATCATCTATATGTACCACTTCTTACCATTTCTTTGGACTATCGATGTAAAAATAGAAATAAATAAATTGATTGTAACATATTGGAGCATTTTTACGTACAACTGAACTTCATCTCTAACGCATTTAACACCGAGGCCGAATTTTAAAATCACATAGCAAATATCGTATTAATATTAATTACATATTTTCAATGTTATCTGTCGTAATGCAAACAAGACATTTTAAAATATTGCGAACAGATGTAGTAAACTATCCCTAAAAAGATTTTAATTCTTTAGAAAAATAGGTCCGGCAGCTTGTTCTAATTTATAGCACCTGTAGATGTTCATGCAACTCTTCACCTTGGAAATGCAATAATTTGTGCTTTGTGAGTTTATGCTGCTTACTTTATTGCTTAGAAAAATTCGAGTTGAGTTGAATATTTTTGACAATTCAATTTGAAAATACGCATCAACGATTTTTTTCAGTATATTGGACTACAAATAAAAAAGAATAAATTGAGAAAGAACGAAGTGCTTTAATTGGTTGTGAAGGTAGCATGACTTTGTTTATTTTTCGAATCAATGAAAATATTCTTGAGTGTCATATATGTGAACTGATATTTTAAAAGTAAAAAAAACGTTGGAGTGTATTTATGTTTCTATTTATTTCGGCACCCAGTGGCCAGTTAGTGAAAATCTTTTTAATGCGAAATTCTGGTGTTTAAAACCAACGGCCATGTTTTTTATACGAAAGTGCTTTGTGAGTTCGGGCAGCAAAATTTTGTAAAGGTTTAATGCTTAGAAAAATTCAAGTTTGGAATTGAGAATAATGCCTTCTTTGTGAGGTTATACTGGATAATTGAGTCAAAGTTCAGAAAATAGGGAGAAAGTATTTGGATTTTGCAATGCAAAGAAGAAATTGTGGAGGCACGATGTGATTTCGTTGGTTGAGTTAGTTGCTTGATTTTTTGACCTTTCAAACCCATGAAAATAAGCTGGAATTTTTGTATATTAGAAATGCATCAACAGCATGACTTTATTTCTTTTGGTACCTATTCAGCAGTAGGAAGTAATCTATTTAATGCATTGTTTTTGCTACAAAATACACAACACTTTTGAAGTAACTTTAACAGGCGGCAATAAATCTGCTTTTATTCTTGTTTATTCGCATGGTGACAATCAATTTTATGGAAAAGTTTCGGATTGTAAATTGATGTGGTTCATAAGTTAATCTTTCTTGTTATATCAATTAAAATTAATATATTGACAATAAACATTTAGTATTGCCTAATAATATTCATCAAAATTTTTTACGAAAAATTAAGATTTCATTTTTTGATGTGAAGATTATTTCCCTGGTTATTCTGTGTCAAATAATATTCATATATGGCAAGGTTAAAAGGAATACTATGATTGATAGATACTTTCTCGTAGAGATCAATTATGGTGAAGATTCATTTGCATGCGCAACTGAATTACAGCAATGAAGAAAATAAATAAATTTAATATAAAATGAAAATAAATGGAAACGATCAACCAACTCTTAATTAATTTTTGTTTTGGTTGAGTACTTTTATGACCTCTGTTCTGACGAAAGAAAAAGCCACATTTATCACAATTTTAGGCTGTTTGCTGCACAAAGTGGAACTGATTGCATCAGAAAAAGCATTTTATGTTGTTAAGGAAATCATGTTTACAAAATATTTATTGAAAGATGATTGGCTGAGAGGCAACTGTACTCACCACTGAACTTCATCTCTAACGCACACAGAATCTCGTCTAATTATCAAATAGGGCATTGCATTAATGACATATTTTGCATTGCATAGATTGTAATGTATTTTAGCTACATAGCAAATGGATATCACCATTTATCTGTTAGAAAATGTTTCATTTCATCATAACTTGTAGTTCGCGCAGTTAGATCCATTTTTGTTAAACAAGTTAATTAAGTTGGCATTTGCAGATGTTCATGACCTTTGTTTCAACGTCTCCCTGGACCAGTTCATTAAGTATTTATAGGCCTTCTAAAGTAAAATGGAAATAGATTCAATGCAATCAATAGAACCAATTTAGTGTTTTTTGTTTTTTAACAAAATAATGTTCTGTCAACCAAGAGATGCCTGATACGGCTGTAACTCATCCGCACATTTTGCCTAGTGATTTGGCCAAATGTTGGCGATTAATGCTTTTCGATTTCAAGATAGGTAGCACTGTTGGAACGAAATTTTTAATAAAATTTATCATTTAAACGGACACTTGCAAGTCATCATGAACTTATTCATTTTAAAGTTTCTTCCTAATAACTGCGTTTATTAAAAACCCATTGAAGAACTGAATAAAAGTAAGACCCAGGTAATAGTGAAAAGTTGAACTACAACTAATGAAAATATTCCAATGCAGATAAATGAACAACTTGCCTGAGAAAATGATTCCAGTTGCACTTGCTATTGTAATTTTCAAAAGATATGATAAGATCTACTAGGGCACTACTTTTTTTTCACTTCTCAGATTAGAAATGCAACATTAAATTTGGAGTAATTTTTTTGAAAAATTGCAAATTCTAAAAAAATCTCTCTACTTGCATTAAAAAGTAGATAACGTAGATTATATTGGCAAGGGTCATTTTAACTGCAGGGTTGGAAGGTGAAGCGATTCATTTGAAAAGTTATTTCTTGCATTGTCGTATTTCCTAAAGCTTCCAAGCACAAATGGTCCAAATGATTTAGGTCAGTAAATTAAAGGAATTCAAACAGAACTCACAATTTTTGTCTACGAAAAAATAATCTCCTGTATCCTGCGCAAGTTCAAGTACGCATTGTTGCTACTTCAGTCGTTTGGAAGGTTTTTCAAAACTTCAGAATCTGAAATAAGGCAGAATATTTTGAGGTGTATCAAATGATGAGCAACTTGGAGTTAACGATGAATCATTTCTCCAGTTTTAAAAATCGATTTCAACTTGTTGTTTCTCAATTCCAATGTCCTTACTACGATAGGATTTCTTCATGTCAGGCAGAAATTTTTATTTTGTTTCCGAAATTGCTCAAAAAGAGGTCTGCGGACACGTCTCCTAACGCGAATATTGAGTGGTCTATTAAGATGCTTGGAGTGAAAACAATTAGGTTCCGCCACTGAAAGGTGTACACATCGTCCCATTTCACAAATATACATTTGGCTTAGCGGCATTTCTTATTCCCTAAGGCATCATTATAAACTAAATTTTAAATTCCCATCACAATTCTCTAATGGCATTAAGAGAGTTATTGACAATATTGAGGTCATATACTCTCCCGTTAGCGGAGAACTTAACCATTTATTCCAAGTTCATTAACCTATTTCTTCCATTCACATTCCTTCATTCATTCATTCACCCATTAACTCATCTCAAATGTTGATGATTAAAATTTTTCTGACCAAAGGAAAGAAGTGGGGCTGATATAAATTTTTAGATCAACATTATCACAAAATTTGATTATATAAATGTTTTTAAAGAATTTTAAAAATTTTAAAAATGATGTTAGGGCATTGTGCGTTACTTGACTTGGGATAATAAATCCTTAAAAACAAAATATATTTTCTAAAATCATTGACTCAACTTAGAAGTCAATTAGTTAGTTGTCGAATACTCATCTTTGGACGGATAAAAATATGGTCTTACCAGCACTGTTAGTCGTGGAAATGATGACGCTCTCAGAAAGTGTCAAGTTTCCTGGGCTTAACTGATTAGTTTTACAGATTCGAATCGTTTTGATCAGAGTTTTATTTTCCCCTAAATATTGAACAAAAATATTCAATAAAAAATATTGGATCGTTTTAATTTAATTTTTATTTCTATTTCGCTTCAAAACTCATGGACTTAAATATTCAGAATTTTAATAATCCCAAATGAAATAAAAATGAAAATTATTATTAAAAGAAGTAGAAAGTGATTTATAAGTAAAAAAGTCGTTTTTTAAGATTTCACCATTTTTCAAGCGAATTTGACTTTTTCATCTTTAGAGAAATTCCAATCGGTGTCTCATGTACTTGTCTTTAATAATCTAATGTCTTCTTATGTCAATATTAATTTTTAAGTTTAATTTAATTACACATCGAGGCATAGAGTTTTAATTTGAAATGCTTTAAATATTATTATAGAACAATTTAAATTTCTATTTTTTGAGCAGCAGACTTGTTGCTGTGGAAGAAGTAGCATATTGTATTTGCAAACATAAATATGATTGTCAACTAATAAGGAAAAGTATTGAAATGAAAGAGTGAAACCCACTTTTGCATTTTACTACATCAATGGAAGGGCCTGAAACGTTCTGATATCTTTAGTTTCAAGAAAATTAGTCAATAGGTAAATTTTACTTTCAAAGGAGGTAATACCTTGCAGCATCCAGTAAACAGAAATCCCTATTTTGGACCTTTCACATTCAATGAAAAAATTGGTGCTATTTTCGTCTCCATCTCGTTCATAGTCAAAGCTGAATTCAAGTTGATCTTTTTCCGTGTTTACGGTTAGGTTCACTGTTGATTTAAGACAAAATTGAATTAAATGGAGAAAATCTAGCCTTAATTGCAATTCAGCATCTTTACCACAATTTATAATGTTTCGCTTTGTAGCCAAAAACATTCCCTCCCAAAAACATAGCAATTCGCTCTCCTCGTACAAAAAGACCTTGAATTAGTTAAATTTAAGTTAGTTAATATAAAAAAAAATAATTATCAACGTTCTAATATTCAACACTGAGCGCAAGTCACAATCAAATCGCACGTTGATGTTGCAAACAAATTGATAAATAAACTCACCTCTGAGGTTGAATTTAATCCCTTTACAGAAAACCTAATATTGACATAGCAATGTCCTCTTGCAAATCGAGCAAATGGTAACGAAGTTTCCAGCATTAATTCACCTAAAAATGGGAAAATATATGCTCTCGAGTTTACGTTATAAAGATTACTATTTACCTTTTTAAAATAAGCTATAACTTAAGTGCCCTTCTCACCAAATTTAGCAGATTTGAATTCGCACTTTGGGGCAAATGTCGCAGTGCAATAGCACTTTCTTCCAGCGACAACCAGTGTTTTGAATTTCTCAGCTTTATTGATTGTAATATTGACTTATTCTAAAAAAGGCCGACGATTAGAGGTTTCGAGTGTAAAATGAAAATTTCTACCAGATGCGATATTACAAGGTTCTCCAATCACTTTGCCTTCCATAAAGCAAGAACCTTTTTCAATCAAAATGGAACTTCCATCTGCAGCGATGCGCTAAAAGAGAAAATAAATTTAAAGAATATGAAATCAAACATTTTTACTTGTAATTCTCCTACATAGAATTTTAAGGGTTCTGTTTTGCCACTTGGTGTTGTGACGAGTCGTGAACAAAGTACATCTGACATTTCTGAGCACTCCTTCACACAAAGGGCTTCTGTTAGGAAAAAAGTTAAAGTGAACAGAGTAAAGAGCATTTGCAATTTCGTGTTTCAAAGTTGGCTTTTGTGTTATATGTACCGATTCTCTCCATCCACTGTTTACCATAAAATTGATTGACACGGTGTAATAAATAGATAAATTTGAATCTTTTAATTTGTATTAAAAATGACAACGTCAGCAAAATCTGTGTCTTAATTTCATTTCCCTAATTAAGACCAAGATGGGATAAAAAGTTTTCCCAATTCGCAAATATAACTCAATTCATTTAGAGCTTAATTAAAATTTATGCTTTGTGTGGTTATGCTGCAAAATTAATTAAAGGCTTAGCCTTTGCAATAAACGCAGGTTTGAAAAATTTCCTGCAATCGTATGTGAAAATGAAGCCTAAATATTAAATTAATTGTTGCTCTTAATCAAATTTGTATTTATATTTTAAGGTTCCTCTCTACAGAAATCGTTGCTTCAAAAAAAATTTATGTTTAAACTGGTTACATTTAAAATTACTCATATATAATGGTTTTAATTATAATGCACAATTATCGATAGATACTTTCATACGTTTTTATGCACAACTGAATTTAAACGAAGGAAAAAACTAATAAATAAATTTTAAATCGAAGTAATATATATGTTCAATTACTTAGCTTCATATCAATTTGCTTTTTGATCGAGTATTCTTTATCCTTCCTGTTCTGACGTATGAAATGACGGAAAATATGTCAATATAATTTTGTTTATTGTACAAAAGCTGAGTTGAATTGATTGCGTCAACAATAGTAAATTTTGTAGTTAGGTAAAACATAATTGCAGATTTTTTATTGAAAGCGAATTGACTGAGAGGCAACTGTACGCACTACTGAACTTCACCTCTAACGCATTCAACACCGAGGCGGAATGTTAAAATCACATTGCAAATATCGCATTAGTATTAATTACATATTTTCCATATTATCTGTCTTAACGCAAACATGGCATTTTTAAACATTGCGAACAGATGTGGTTAAATTTTGCTAAAAAACGTTCAAATTCATTTTAAAATATAGACAGCGTAGTTAGATTTACTTACATTTAATATAATTATTTGGGTTGTTTTTTGAATATTTAGTGTCAGGCAGTAGTAAATTTCTGTTCCTTTTTATGAGCAGATGTAGAAAAAGGCAGACAGACACAAAGGTAGAAAGGTACGATGTGTACTGTGCAAGGAAACGAATATGGCAAGCAGTCGAGCCATGGTAGTTTGAAGTCAGAAGTCAACTGTCGGTTAATAGACTTTTTTGCCGTATGAATATACGTTGGCCAGGGTGCCCCACGTAGAGGTATGTCTATCGCGCACCCCTAAATTTTAATATTCATTCTGGGCTGGGATTCGTTTTTCCCTTTTCGGAGCCTTTGGTGCTGTCAATCGTAGTCACTAATTAGTCAAGAGTAAAGAGATTTATCTGAGATGAGATCCGTTGAAACTATTTTTGCTATACTGACGGAACTCAAATTTGACTCAACTAGATCACTTATCTTTGTTTCCTTTCTTGATTGCCTAAACACAGTTTAACCGTGCTTAGATAGTCTCACAATCGCGAAAAAAAGTTTTACTAACCGCCATTATTCTCTTCATAAATTACCATTCTGCGCTTTAATTATTAAGATATTTAATTTCCACAGATAATAAGAATATTTCTTCAAATTCTAAACCTAATTCAATGAAAACTCATTGCTTTAATTCGCCAGTCAATTTCGCCCTGTTATGCAATTTTAAATGAGAATACAACAAACATTTCTATTGTTCCAACAATATCTCTCGTGAGTCTGCCTCCCAACTATTCCTTCGGATGAAGTCTGTATCCTCATAAAGCATCATTTCTCTTATAATCCATATTTTTTGTGTGAGGTAATGCTTCACTTTGTAGCGGATTGCTCCACTAACAGGCAAGACTGTCTCAACAATATGAAGGAAATAGATGTTCAGCATAGAACAGTTTAATTTGGGATTTGTAAGTGTCTGTCGCAGGGATTAGTAATTAAACTACAATGAAGTTTATGTTAAACAATTAAGGGTTCATAAATTGGTGGGCGTCTGAGAATTCTTGTTTTTCACTACCGCACGATAAGTAGAACAGTCGCATCCTTGAGTCTGTCTGGGTGGGCATGAGATTTTATTGTTTAACAACGACACTGTTGACGGGTACGCACTTGATCACAGCTTCAAAGTGCACCCTCAGCCACCCCCAACTCCCCTCCCCAACCTACTCTTGATCATTTTTAGCAGTTTACCTTAATGAAATTACAAGTGCAAAAAACTACTTTCGTTTAAAGAAGATTTATTCTGCATTCTTATTCATAGTTGACTTTCCAATCAAGTGACCTTCCTACCATTGTTGTTGTGCCATGGGATCACCCTGACACAAAGATTACTTCAGCCTCCAACAGTTCTATTTTGTACCTATGAACGTCTCTGCTTCCAGGTCAACAAACTTAAATCCTGCTTGATACTAGATAGCACATTATGGAATGATACGACCTTCCATAAAATGCCTTGCTTGTTGTGTTAAATAAATACAATGAAATGCAATGGACGAAGCGGAAGTCAAAGGAGAAATATGAACAGCAAATTCATGCAAATGGGCTTCCGATGACATAATGGCGTAAATGCGTGATTGATGGCAGTCATTTTGTCACAGTAAATGTTTCCACAGTTTGCAGCAAGGAAGTGAGGATGATTGCATCTATTTCCACAAACCATGGCTGACGACATCATCAACTCGAAATTCACGAAATCTAAGCGAAATCATGGAAATCGTCCAACACAGAGGTTTACACAAACAAAACAATCGAGGTTAGAACATTTGTTCGTATGTTCATTACCGCAGACTTGTATTAAATTAAGTATTACTACTTTTAAGCATTCAGTAACAGGTGGGAAAATGTAAATCAATGTAAAAGTAATTATCAATGTAAATGCAATGGACAAAGTACTTAAAAGACGATGGAAAAATGAGAACAATGAATCCATATCAATGGACGATAGGGGGTGATTAGGGGATTCAAGTGTGGAAGATAGCAGTCATTATGTTACATTAAATGTTTCCATCGTCTTCAAAAAGGTAAAGTAGATTATTTCCTTCCAAGAAATTAAGATATTCTATTGGTCCAAGGACCAAGGTTGATGATTTCTTCATGGTAGACTACTTGAGTTCACATTATCAAACTGGAAACATTATGGGCGAGAACAGTTGTAAATACAAGATAAGACACAGCAATAGCATTGGCGATGCAATGGTACAAGCACTACATTGATTATTGAAGTTATACTCATGAGAAACATTACGAAAAATTAGAAAAATGTTCCATAACCGGAAAAAAAACACTAAAATCTGATTAACTGAGAAGTCCTCTGTGTTGAAATATACATATGTATGTATTCTAGCAACTTATTGGTCTATAGGGCTACCAAGACATTCTAGTGCTGGTCATCACCTATTCATATCTTCATCAAAATTCATCAGAATTGATTCTTTCCATGATCAATAAGGTGTTTCAGTGGTACAAATTTGAACCTGAGAGGAGGCAATGGAAGTGTGAGAGGGAGAGAGGGAGATGAAAGGATTGATGAGAATAATTTTGATGAAACATCTAGACATATTAGAAAGGGCGATTTCGAATATTTGCAACAGCTAAGCAAAGCTCATAAGTCGAATTTGAATTGTAGCGAAAAATTGGTATATTTTCCAACAATGAGAAAGTCATCTTAATGAGTCACCTCTCAATCAACGTCTTGTTGATAAGAAAATTTAATATGAGAAAGCATGCTCTCTACAGGATGTATGAAAAGTAGAATCTCAGTAAGAGAAGTAGAATTTCCAGCAGACATATCATCATGGCAACTGGGAACATAGAGCATTTAATCACAAAGATGATAATTCCCGAAACAATAGTTCTACAAGAAGCTGTGGGGACGGAAAGGTTTCAAATGAAAAGGCATTTACTTCATTTTTGTATTGCTTAAAGTTTGTAAGCACAAACAGGTCATATGAATAATTATTTTTACACTATGTTTTATGTTTTGAAGGTATTCCATTTATTGTCGATAGGGGTTAATTTATACTACCAAAAATCTTCGTCCATTGAGCACAGTTTGCTCTAATATATTGACCAACGGTTTCTAATCACTTATGGAAACTAAGTTCCACTCTTCCATGGACATTAAATTCGCTCTAGCAAATGTGTTCAGATTCCGTCATCTGATGTAAATTGTAAACTGTATGCGTTTTTAATGAAGTATGCAGAAGAATTCTTTGGCGTTTTACCGTTGGAATAGCAAGATTCTCTCCTATCACCTGTGCAATTTCACTCACATCTTGTTCCTGGCTTCTTCACCGGTGAAATGGCTATTTCCACTTATGAATGAGCTCTAATAGCAACAATTGTTTAATGGAAATAATTGAATTTGTGATTTATCAAATCAGAACGGATAAGAATAGCTAACTATCTATTAATTTTTAAAGTTCAAATGCCGAAAAAGGCGTACATATGGGGCAGTGGACCACAGCATCACGTGCACGCATTATTGCCGCTTATATATCAGCCCATTGGGGCTGATGTCATTAAATTAAATGAGATAATTATTACAAAGTAACACAGCATTTTGTTTTATTTGTAATTTTTTCCTTTGATGACTGCAAATTCGAGCACTTTTCTTACTCTTCGGTCGAGTACAACACTAACGGTTTCTCTGCAGGGCAAAATCATCTACTATTATTGTGTTTATAAATCACCAGTGTTGCAAATGGCAACTCTTCAGTAGGTCGACATCTATTACAATGAACATTGTCAATGATTGCCATTGAAAATTTCCAGAGTGTCGTTTTATACTCTTTTATTTGTCTGGCTACAACTTGAAAGCTGTGACTAGTTGAACTTCATTTAAATAACTGTTCTAAAGTACTTTATCGAGTACTTTTAGCTTGTGGGTCACGTCAGCGCATGCACGTACGCCAAGATTGGGAGATGCAGCCATTTTAACTCCGTGTGCGATAACAACACAAACATGGACCAACCAGAAGCCTTCTTTTTTAAACCTTTCCGACATTTAGATCATGACAAATCGAAAGAAAACAGCATATATAGCATGACGAATTAACCCAAAGCATATGTAAATGCATGGGAAATTCAAATCCCTCTCAAAAATTGACCCAAATATGATATTTGTGAAAGCTTTCCTGGAAATGAGTTTGGGAAGTATTTGTAGCTAATAGCATGTAGGTATATGGCCTTTATTATTCAAGCGCGTTGTCTTAGATTGAATGCAAATGATATATATTGAGGAAATCGTCACTCATATAAGATTTCGGTCCCACATTTCGACAAATTCTGAAGAGGATTCGAATTTAAGTTGCCAAGCCAACTCACCTTGTTTCCACAAACATTGCATTGACGCTTGTATATTTAATTTAAAATATCCCAATTTATTTCGTAGCTACAGCTTTGGCCAATATATGCGTATCTTTGAAATATTTCAAAAAAGACCATGAGGGAAACATGAAAAGCGCATCATTTCAGTATATATGTCTAATCAAGACTTTTTGGCAAATTGAGAATTGAAAAGTATATAATTTTGATTAAATTCATGAGTTAATTTTGCTCGAACAGGACAATATTCTGTTTAAAGAACTTTCATCAAGTAAACAATTTTAACATCGATTTCCTGATCACTGTAATTACTTGAGAATCCATTGTACGAATCCAAGAAGAACTGAATAATGCAAAGAATAAAAGATGTAGTGAATAATTGAAAAAAAAGGCAATTAATAAATGAAAGTGACTGCAGAACGAGTAACTTGCTTGTGAATATGCATCCCGATGTGCCTGCTCCTTCGAACATAAATTAAATAATTAGAAGTTAGCGTATATAAGGGAAAAATAACATGGTTTAAAACAAGTGTAAACTTATTTTATTTGAATTGCATTAATGATTAAATACTAGTTAATTGTGTGATACAATTAATCCTTAAATATCTAGATAGATTTCATATGTTTAACAGCGATGTTCAAGTATTAAGAAATACTCATATTATGATAATAAACTTCAAAAGGCAAAAATTTATTATTTCCTAAAGTAATTGATGTAATATAGCAATTTCATAGCAAGTTGTCAAATACGCATGTCAGGAGAGATACGAATAGAGTCTTACCACCACTTGTAGTCGTGGAAATGATGATGCTCTCTGAAAATATCAAAATTGCAGTGGTAAGCCAAGGTTTCTGTAAGATGCGAAATTTTCATTTTTTTTATCTTCCACCAAATATTGAACAATACTATTCGATATAAATCATTATATCATTTTATTTTATTTTCTAACTTCCTTAGTTTGAATTTTGAGTCAAAACTACTGCTCTGAACTATTCAGGATAAAATGGTATAAAATTTGTGTTTAAAGAAATAATAAAACGATTAAAAGTATAAAAAATAGTTTGTTCTAGATTTTACTATTTTTTCATGCGAATTAATCATTTCTATTTTGATGGAAACTTCAAATGGCTTTTCCTATACACGTCTCAAATAGTATTATCTACGCATCGTTACATAAAGTTTTAGTTTGGAATGCTTGAAATATTGATGAAAAAAAATGATATTTAACATCTTTTAAACTACAATTTTAAGCAACGTTAGTGCTGTTTTCCCCAAACAGAAACAGATTCTATTTCTTAAATGAAAAATTAGCAAAGTTTTGATCAAGAATAAACTAATTTTATTTGATTTGCTCAATGATTAAATACCTATTAAATATGTTGAGCAACTAATCAATTAATATGAAGATTGATTTCATATTTTTACCAACGATGTACAGGTTGTGCATAGTACTTGTCTTACGATAAAATAAAATTTTAAAAAATACACATTTTATGATGATAAACTTTAAAAGACAACAATATTGCTTCCACACTCAGAGAAATATCCTAGAAAGTTCTCAAATATGCATGTCAGGAGGTATAAAAATGCAGTCTTATTACCACTTGCAGTTGAGGAAGCAGAAACAGATTCTATCTCTATAATGAAAAGTTAAGGGAGTTTTGATCGAGAGTAAACTAATTGTTTTCAAATACACATGTCAGGAGGGATACAAATAAAACCTTACCACTACTTGTAGTTGTGGAAATAATGACGCTCTCTGAAAGTGTCAAAATAGTAGTGGTTAACCAAGTACTTTGGAAGTTACAAAATTTGCACAATTAGAGTTTTATTTTCTACCAAATAATGAACAATAATATTCAGTTTAAGTCACTAAATCTTGTTACTTTTATCTGCGAACCTTATTACGTCTAAATTAATGCTATGAATATTCTGAATTATGTTAGTAAAAATTTGAAAACCAATAAAAATTATTATGCAAAGAAGTTAAAATTCAAATTCAATATCTTTCAAAGCAAACTTTTTAAGCAACTCACCTGTTGTTGTAGAAAGAGAAGCATATTCTATTTGAAAAGAAAAAAAATATTATTTGTATTTAATACGGATAAGTATTGTTATGAAAAATGGTAACCCACTTTGGCATTCTACTATATCAATAGACGGGCCTAAAACGTTTAGATATTTTTCGGCGTGAAAGAAATATTTATGAAATGAATGATGCATTCAAAGGAGATAATACCTTCCTTCATCCAGTAGTAAGAAATCCCTATTCTCGACCTTTCACCTTCAATAAAAAAATTAGTGCTCTTTTCTTCCTCTTCTTCATTTTCTTTTTCTTCTCTTATGTACAGATAAGTGTATTCAAGTTGATCTTGTTCCGTGTTTTCGAATAGGTCCTCTGTCGATTTAAGAAAAAAATATTGAATATATTTGCTTGATATTAGCTTTGCTTGGAATTCCAAATTGTTTACCGCAATCTGTTGAATTGGTACTTGTATTCAAATGCTTTCCCTTCCATGTACATTTCAATAAGTTCTCCTGGTATAAACTGACCTTGAATGGGTTAAATGTGAGTTAGTTAAAACTGAAATCAATATAAACTTTGTATTATTCAAAACTGAGCAATATCTAAACTGAAACGCACGTTGATGCTATCAATAAAAGGAATGTTTAATCTTGTCGAAAAATGAACGCACCTCCGAGTTTGAATTCAATCCTTTCACAGAAAAGGTAAAATCGACAACATAATTTCCAAATTCATATCTTGCAAAGGGAAACGACGTTTCCGGCATTAGTTCACCTAAAATGAGTATGAAATGCTATAAAACTTTAAATAAAATGACTGCTATTTAACTTTTGGAATAAGCGCTAACTTAAGTGCACTCCTAACCTGGTTCAGCAGGCTTGAATTCACACATTGGGGCAAAAGTCACAGCACAATAGCACTCGGTTCCAGTGACAACCAATGTTTTGAATTCCTCAGCGTTATTGATTGTAATACTGACATATCCTATAAAAGGCCGACGATTAAATATTTTAAGGGTAAAATAAAAAACTTTTACCAGATTCGTTATTACAAGGTTGTCCAATCATTTTGCCTTTCATAATGCAAGAGCCATTTTCAATCGAAATGAAACTCTCATCTGCAGTCACTTTCTGAAAGTGAAAATAAATTTATAGAAAAAAAAATATTTTACCTCCAAATCTCCTACGTAAAATACCAGAGGGCCAGTTTTGCCACTCGGTGCTGCGACGACTCGTGAACATAATACGTCTGACATTTCTGAATACGCCGTTCTAAAATAGACAGTAAGTTGCAACAACGTTAAAATGAAAAGAATAAAGATCATTTCGATTTGGTGCTTCAAGGTTTGTCTTCGTACTATATGTATACAAACTCTTTCCATACCATAGGTCAGTACGCTTAATGATGCAATAAATAGATAAATTCGAGACTTTTCATTGGCGCTTAATAGAGAAGGCACACTAATCTATGGTTCATTTTCATTACTAATAAATGAGGTAAATTTATTTCACTTCGCTTTCAAATGCAAGCATTCACCCAGAAAATATAATTCAATTCTATTAGACTTTAATTATAATTTATTATTTTTGAGGTTATGTTGTCATCGAATTTGATAATGAAATTTAATTAATATTAGTTTATGATTTATTTCAGTATTCTGGAAGCGTTGTCTATAGCAACTGATTTTATTTGTTTCGGCAACCAGTCCGTTTCTGACTTTTCTTGATATAGCCAAAGGCAAAAGCAAGTATTAGGTCGGCAACTAAGTCATTGTCGATTACAATTAAGAAGGCAAATTCGGAATTTTTGTTTAAAAATATAACTTTATTCAATTAGATATTGGCCGTTCTTGTCGATGACCTTTTTCCATCGTTCTAGCAGAGTAAAAATTCCCCATTCGTAAAATGCCTGGTCTTTGCTATTAAAAAACTTAATTAGGTGTGATCCGACATCATCCGCGTTGTTACAAATTTTACCATTTAAAGAGTTTTGCATGGAACGAAACAAATGGTAATCCGAAGGCGCAAGGTCAGGGCTATATGGTGGGTGTGACAAAACATCCCAACCCAGTTCTAATAATTTTTGCCGAGTAACCAAAGATGTGTGGGGCCTTGCGTTATCATGATGGAAGACAAAACCCTTCCGATTTGATAATGCCAGCCGCTTATCTTCAATTGCATCCTTCAGTTTTTCGAGTTCTTCAACATACACATTTGAATTTATCGTTTGGTTCTGCGGCATGAGTTCAAAATACAAAATTCCTTTGTGATCCCACCACACTGACAGCATAATCTTTTTTGGTGAATCTCTGCTACTTTTGATACTGTTTGGGCTGGTTGATCTTGCTTCACCCATGATCTCTTGCGAGTAACATTGTTATAAACTATCCACTTTTCGTCGCCAGTAACTATGTTCTTCAGAAACGGATCTTTCTCATTGCGTTTCAGTAGCGGCGAATCACAGATGCTAATCCGTTGCGTCAAATGAATTTCCTTTAACTGGTGAGGGATCCATAAATCAAGTTTCTTGACATAACCATTGTTTTTAATTTTTCTCAATGCATGTATGCGACACACTGAGCTTCTCTGCAATATCTCGTGTTGTGCTGTGACCATTTGAATCGATAATGGCCTTGATATGGGTTTCATCCACTTCGACTGGGCGGCCAGATCGTTGTGAATTTTTCAGTGAAAATCACCGGAACGAAATCTTTTAAACCAATTTCGACACTGCCTTTCTTTTAAGGCTTCATCGTCATATACGGCACATAACTTCTTTTGTGCTTGCGATGCGTTCTTGCCTTTTCGGAAGTAATACAATAAAATGTGTCGGAAGTGCACGTACTGTTCTTTCATTTTTAAATTGGGATAAAAACAAAACTAAAGAACTAAACAAAAACAATTTTTTACTAATTAACCTAGACGCCCATACAGTAAGAAGAAAGTATAGGTTAGATGCTCTGGCCACGTTAACAAAACGAAAAAAAGTATAGAGTGAATCTGTCAACAAAAATGGCAATGACTTAGTTGCCAACCCAATAGAAACCAGTTTAAAGAATGTTTGCGGAAAAATTACAAAAGCGTTACATTGAAATTTGCTTATTTAATGTTGGTTTTGATGAGAGTTTAACATATTTATTGTCTGCACTTTAATTATAACAGGCGCTTAATGGTGTAATAAATAGATAAATTTAAGATATTTCATTGGCGCTTAAAAGAGGCCACCATTATCTATGGTTCATTTTTATTACTTAAGAAATGATGTAAATTTATTATAATTCGCTTCAAGTTTTTTCTTCGTAATATATGTGTACAAACTCTCCCCATACCATAGGTCAGTACGCTTAATGATTTAATAAATAGATAAACTCGATACTTTTCATTGGCGCTTAAAAGAGAATGTCACCATAATCTATGGTTCATTTTTATTACTAATAAATGAGGTAAATTTATTTCACTTCGCTTTCAAATGAAAGCATTCACCCAGCAAATGTAGTTCAATTCAGTTAGACTTTACTTAAAATTTATTATTCGTGAGGTTATGTTTCAATCGAATTTGATAATTAAAGTTAATTAATATTAGTTTATGATATATTTCAGCATAATTGACATACAATGTAAAGGAGAGCAGCATAACATTGTTCATTTTCCAAACTCATAAAAATATTCTGGAATCGTAATCTATTGAAACTGATTTTTTTTGTTTTGGCGCCCAGTCCGTTTCTAGCTTTTCTTGATGTAGCCGAAGGCGAAAGTAAGCAGAAACCAGTTTAAACAAACTGCAATGTTGGCCTAAAAATAACAAAAAACCTTTTTATTGCAATTTGTTTATTTGGTGTTGGTTTTGATGAGAGTTTAACATATTTAGTGTCTGCACTTTAATTATTACAGGCGCCAATAAATTTGTTTTTTTTGTTTTATTTATTCTTAATGGCAATCAATTTAATGGTCAAGTTTCATTTTGTAAATTGATATAGCATGTAGTTACCTCTTTCTGCAGTAACTGTTCTAACAATTAAATTTTAAATTCCAAACTAAACACTTACAATTATTTAATAATAATTGCTTATATTTTAACGAACGATTGAAATTAGCTTATTACTACGATCTTCATTTGCAGATTGCGGCACTAATTAGCTGGTCAATCACCCTACTAACACGAAACAAGACTTGGATCAGTTGCGTGAAATCGAGCCATTCCAAGTTAATGTATAATCCATGAGCTTGTGTTCGACATGTTTAATTCTTTGTACACGTTC
The DNA here is from genome assembly GCA_900617975.1 of Rodentolepis nana. NCBI lineage: Eukaryota > Metazoa > Platyhelminthes > Cestoda > Cyclophyllidea > Hymenolepididae > Rodentolepis > Rodentolepis nana. The sequence continues at coordinate 7,677 of UZAE01000281.1, read as the reverse complement.
AACTTTGAAAATATTAAATGGCTTATTACGGTTCTTGGAATGGCAACAGGAGAAATCGAGCTTAAGTCTCAAGAAATGGCATTTACTTGAATTGTAACTAACAGATTGATATTATTTTCCATCTACGGTACAACTTACACAATGAGTGAAATAATTCCAGGTCTTTGGCTGAGATCTCAACACAACAATTTTGACTTAATTGGTAATCCTTTGATGACACTAGCAACTTGTATTGCTATTTCATAAGAAAAAATCACTTATGCAACAGAACGAGTTTTTTACAACTACATGTACTTTCTAATGAAGGCAAAAGCTCCTTCAAATGTATTGACCAAGTTTTGATGCAACAACCTTGATACGCTGTCAATCTCACTTTAGGATTTTAATAAAAATTCTTTTATGGCGTTGAGAGAATATTTGTTAAGATGACGGTTATACACTGCCTCGTTAGCTAGGGTCTCAATCCGTTGATCCATAACTATTAATCCATTACTCCTATTCACTCAGCCACACTTCCCTTCATTCATTCAGCCAATCATTCATCTTTCTGTCTACGTGGGTTCATCTGGTTGGTTCATTTTACTACACTTTCAAGCTTTCAATCACTTAATCGGTGCTCAATCGCTTTGAGCACCAACTGCTTCAACATGATTGAAAAGCGCAAATAATAATAAAAACATTATCTAAGCATAAGAAATTGTAATCTTAAGTTTAAATAATCAATCGTGCTAAAGATAATCATGATATCAGGTTTAAACTTGGGAAAACATTTGAGTACAGAGTGGAGTAGTGGTGACCATGGTGAGGTGAAAGTCAGGTGGTTATGTGGAAGCTAGAACTTGCATTCCATTGGAAATCGGAATGCATTTTATTCACATTGAACTTTTATCTGTTCCCATACTTCAAACTTTTTATTTTGAATCTGCCGAGTAAGTACCTTTATCTACCATATTCAGCCATGAATGGCTGATTTGGGCGATTCCTTGTGCTATTTTATTACTTTCACTTCCAAATAATCAAAAAGCCGACAAAGCACTACTAAGGAGTATAATTTGAGCATGACGATGTCTCAATGGGTTTGGGTACAATATATACCAGACTTTAATTGTAGTTTGATTGCAATTTGTTTGACACTGTGATGTTAGCAGTTCATGCTCGGTTGAATCATGTAATTTAATGCTCGCTCAAGCATTTTGACCAAACGAATTTCGGTTTCGAGGCTTTAGGATAGAACCAGATGCGCAGAAATGAAGGGATAAGAGATTGAACGGTATTTCCTGCATGCACTGTTTATTAGAGGTCTGACAGTAATATCTTACCTTTGAAGCTTCGATTGCTGATCCATCGACCCTCACATCGAGGAAAGCAATTTCTATTTCCCTTGCCTTCAGTTGCTATTCCGTAAGGCTTATCTAAGGAGCCAACTAAAAGATTTCATGTGCTATTCATTCGTAAGGCTCAGAAGTTTTTGAAAACATGAGTCAAATGTAGTGTATTTGTTAAAATTTAATTTGTTTTGAAAGGGTGCGTGCTATTCCATTGAAGCGATTGCCCTCCTAAATCTGTCACTTTGCCATTCTAAGCGTATTCAACCACTTTGTTTTGCAATTGAATTATCAGCGACGAGATGATCAAGACGACGAGTTGATCTGTTGCTACAGAAAATGTTATTAATTGATATTCCAATACTTGCAAATGCATATTTTCGTTAAAGGTGCAATTAATATGATTTCAGACCAAGGGAAGACTTTTGCTGATCCAACTGTACCAAAAACAAAGAAACCTTTTGTTTCAAATTAATACGCCTTAACCGAACGTTAATCAGTCTCAAAACACTCTGCCACTGAAACCGCCATCAAGTTGTCGATGACTACCTCAGGAACTTAAAAAGTCTTCTATTTGAACACAGCAAAATCATGTGAGAGAACATGTTTTCAATTGTACCGAAGGAAAAATTGTAATAAGAATACTTGAAAATGTGCAAATACACCTTCAAAGGGTGCTCCGCAGTGCGCAAAATATCACGCACTTTATTGATGCAACATGCACCTTGAGAGAATCTTCATTTTTCGGTAAGTCACTTCAATACATCTTATCAATGAACTACTATTATGCTGCTTATATACCACCAGTATTGTAATTGTTTGTTGTAGATTTGCCATTTAAAAATTCCAAGGTGTCGTTATATACCCTTTTAAATGGTCTGTCTACAACTTGTAAGCTGTGACAAGTCAAAATTCGTTATGAGCGTTACGCTAGACCTGATGAAATTATTTTCACCACAGAGGGGATTCTGTCACATACATTCACGACAGTGAAACTAAAACGTCCCTTGTCTTGCTTCTGGTTTAAAGTGACATCACGGCGCCCACATAACGTCAAAATATTGAACGATTGAGTAACTGATCATAATCAATTAGTCGTTAGTATTACCAACAACCCCAAATGTATGATACCTACAACATCAACCAATCTCTCATGGAAATTTACGAAGGCTGAAAATGTCAAAGATCAATAAAGCCTTTATATATGTTCCTCCCAACAATTCCCTCTTGTGAAAGAAAAAAGTCAACTATGGGGCCAATGGTAAATATCATAATGCCTATCATTTAAAATAACAGACAAACGCATACATTAATGTATGGTCCGTAAATTCAAACTAACTTTAACTAGAATAAAAGGAGTTCACTTCAAATAATAACACACGAACACAGATTTTGACAATTTGAGAATTTTTGAAATTGTTTTTAATAAAGACAATTTTGGGTTATAAAGACATTTAAACAATTTGTTTAAAAGTCTGTCATCATTAGTTTAAAGGTTTCAACATGGTTTTGATGATCGATGTAACTATCTGAGAATCCATTGTATGAAACCAAGAAGAACTGAACAATACAAAAATAAGAGAAATGTAGTGAGTAATTAAAAAATAAGCAATGAATAATTAAAAATAAATGAATAAATTGAACATAACATAGTTTTGAACGTGGGCAAACTAATTTTATTTGAATTTCATCAATGATTTAATTCTTGTCAAATTTGACTACAGCGTTCAAGTTTTAAGAAATACCCATCTTATGATTATAAACTTTTAAGAAAAAACATTTTTTTCATTAAATACGAACATAGATTTCATATATACAAAGATGTGCGTGCCACTCGTCTAATAATAAAGAACTTATAAAGGCTACAAATTATCATTTTTTTAAGTCATTAACGCAGCACAGGAATGTCATAGCAAATTGTCAAATACGCATATCAGAAAGGATACAAATTGAGTCTTACTACCACTTGTTGTTGTGGAAATGATGTTGCACTCTAAAAAATGTCAAAATCGAAGTGATTAACCAAGTTTTTGTGTCAAATACAAAAGGTTCCTATTTAAGTTATATTTTTTGCTAAATATGGGACAATAATTATCAATATAAAACAATAGAATATTTAAATCCGTTTTAAATATTCAGAATTATAATAAAAAAAGTGAAGTATCAATAAAAAGTTAATTTTAAAGAGCAAAAGTTGATTGCTCTATTTGTCACCATAATTCAAGCGATTTGAACATTTTTATTTTATCAATAATACGTTTAGAGTTTGTTCATTTGCACGTTGAGTTGCAATTTGGAATGCTCTAAATATTAATAAAAAATTAAAATTGAAATTTTTAAGCAACGTACGTGGTGTAGTTATTGGTGTTGACACATAGGCATATTCTATTTGAAAGTCAAAAAATAATAATAATAATAGTATCAATAAAGTATTGCTGTGAAAAAATGGTAACCAACTTTGGCATTCTACTATATCAATGGACGGGGCTAAAACATTCAGACATTTTTTAGTTCGTAAAATATTAATTTATTTATTTATATAAAATGGCAGGCGTTTCGATAGACATCATTTGCCCTGAAAATAAAAGTGAAAAATGTCTAGATGGGAGACAGAATAATGATTCACAGAGGTTAAAGAGACAGACAGACACAAAGGCATGAAAATGTAAGATGAAAACTGTAGAAGGGGTCGAATATGACAAATAGTCGGGGCATAGTAATTTGAAGTCAGAAGTCAACTGCCGGTTTGATAGACTTTTTTGCAGTTTAAGTATACGTTTTCCATGGTGCCCCACGTGGAGGTAAGTCTATTGCGCACCCCCAGTTCATAAAACACAATCATGAAATAAATAATGTATTCAAAGGCGATAATACCGTTCTTCTTCTTCTCCCTATTTTTGAGCTACCAGCTTCAATTACAAAATTGGTGCTTAATTCGTTTTAATCTCGTTCATACGTATAATTGTAATCGAGTTGATCTTGTTCCTTGTTCTCGGTTGGGTCCTCTGTCGATTTAAGAATAGAACGGAATTACGTTGATTAAATCATTGTAGTTAATTCTTTGCAAAATCACATTGTTTACCACAATTCGTAGGGTTTTGAGTTGGAACCAAAGACTTTGCATTCCAAGTACATTTCACAAAATTAAAAATCACTATTAACCTAATATTAAGCAAAATTGGGCGCTTATCAAAAATTAATAATACTGTGTTATTATCAATGTTATCATAAAATGAATTTATATCTTATTACAAAAATTAAATAACCTTTCACTCCAAAAAGCCAACACTGACAGCACTGTGTCCTAATTCATATCTTGCAAACGGAAACGAATTGTGCCGAATTAATTTACCTAAATCGGAAATAAATTCTTTAAGATGTTTAGTGTAATAGCTGCTATTTATACTTCACAATGGGATATAAATTAAGTGTATTTCTAATCCTGTTCAGCCCTTAAACTTTGACTTCGGCTTCCCAAATGGATGGTGGGGGGGGGGGTACATAAATAGAAGTTAATTAATAGCAGTTCATGAGGTGTCTTCTTGCTTTCCAGTATCTCTAGGATTGCTTCGTTGTCTTTAGGACTGGAGACTGAATCATGTGGGTCTTCTCCATTTCCTCCTGTGGGTTACATTGAGGGCATGTGGGTTGAGTGTATACTCCCAATCTGTGAAGAGGGGGCTGAGTGGCTCCTGTAGGTTACATAGAGGGTATGTGGGTTGAGTGTATACCATTTCCTCCTGTAGGTTACATAGAGGGGATGTGGGTTGAGTGTATACTCTTAGGTTACATAGAGGGCATGTGGGTTGAGTGTATACTCCCAGGCTACATAGGGGGCATGTGGGTTGAGTGTATACTCCCAATCCAGAGGGCATGTGGGTTGAGTGTATACTCCCAGTCTGTGAAAGGGCATATGGGTTGAGTGTATACTCCCAATCTGTGAAGGGGGCATGTGGGTTGAGTGTATACTCCCAATCTGTGAAGGTCCATGTGGGTTGAGTGTATACTCCCAATCTGTGAAGGTGTACATGTGAGTTGAGTGTATACTCCCAATCTGTGAAGGTGTTTATAGGCAATCGTGTTCGGTACGTAGTCTAAACTCATCAACGGTTGTCCAGTACGTAGTCTAAACTCAGCAACGGCTCGTATACTCCCAATCTGTGAAGGTGTTTTGCCAAGCAATCGTTAGGTTACATAGAGGGCATGTGGGTTGAGTGTATACTCCCAGGCTACATAGGGGGCATGTGGGTTGAGTGTATACTCCCAATCCAGAGGGCATGTGGGTTGAGTGTATACTCCCAGTCTGTGAAAGGGCATATGGGTTGAGTGTATACTCCCAATCTGTGAAGGGGGCATGTGGGTTGAGTGTATACTCCCAATCTGTGAAGGTCCATGTGGGTTGAGTGTATACTCCCAATCTGTGAAGGTGTACATGTGAGTTGAGTGTATACTCCCAATCTGTGAAGGTGTTTTGATAGGCAATCGTGTTCGGTACGTAGTCTAAACTCATCAACGGTTGTCCAGTACGTAGTCTAAACTCAGCAACGGCTATGTACGGTACGTAGTCTAAGCACAACAACAGCTTTGATTCTTGGCCAGTCGGTTATATCGGAGAGTGTTACTGTCCACTGTTTCTCCTTTGTTCGAGGTATAAGTTCGTTGCACATTGAGGTCTGGAATTCTCTTCTGGTTATGGCCTTCATTGTGTTGAAAGACATCGGCCGGTTCATGCATTGCAAAATCGTTGTCCCCTTCTTACCAGGCGGTCCATGCATTGCAAAATCGGTGTCCCCTTCTTAGCAAGTGTGTCAGAAATCTCATTGCCTTTAATGCCATAGTGACCAGGAATCCATTATATCAATGTCTGATAATGGATTCATGGGTAGAGAGAGGCTCTCATTGCCACTTTTTACCAGGCGGTTCATGCATTGCAAAATCGTTGTCCCCTTCTTAGCAAGTGTGTCAGCAAGCTCATTGCCTTTAATGCCAATTTTGTTCATAAGCTATTAGAACTGATTTGTTATAAGTCTAATAGTTGGAATATATTTAAAAGTAAATTAATTTCATATATTATTATTGGTTTCGACACCAATTTATTAGTTCTAGAATTTCTTGATATAGTCGAGAGCGAATGTAAGTAAAATTCTGCAGAGGATAGCTTCACAAGTAAAGTCTAACCGACTCAGAAATCTCTATGGCAGATCCACCTATATTTAGCTAGACTCCCAGAACCAGCTAAGCCATACCCCAGCTATAAAGGAAGCAAACTTGTAGCACGGAGTGTAAAGTGAAAATTTCTACCAGATCCTTTGATACAAGGTTCTCCAATCACTTTCCCTTCCATAAAGCAAGAGCCGTTTTCAATCGAAATGGAACTCTCATCTGCAGTCACTTTCTAAAAGTGAAAATAAATTTAAAGAAAACAGAAATAAACAATATTTTACTTCCAAATCTCAAACGTAACATAATAAAGGGACCGTTTTGTCACTTGGTGTTGTGACGAGTTGTTAACATAGTACGTCAGACATTTCTGAACCCTCCTTTACACAAAGCGCTTCTATTAGCGACAATGTTATAGTGGAAATTATAAAGATCATTTGCAATTTCGTGTTTCAAAATTTGTCTTAGTGTTATATTTACCGATTCTCCCCATCCATAGTACACCATAAAAATGGTTGATAAGATTCATTAAATCAATTAATGTAAACCTTTTTATTAGTTAATAAAAACAAGGCCGCCAATATCTATGGCTCAATATCAATCACTTAATGGGGTTTGAGATGTGATGAACATATGTTTCAATTCGCTTTCGAATGCAATTATTCACTTAGCAAATATAATTCAATTCAGCTAGAGTTTAATTATAATTCATGCTTTGCGAGTTTATGCTGCATAAACTAGTAAATTCTTTGTGCATGGAAATGTTCTACTGATCAAAATTGTCAGCAATTCTGTTTGAAAATAAAGCTTAAATATTTAGATTTTCCGATTTCTTAAAATATTTTTGATACAAAATGCAAAGAGAAAAATTGTGGAAGCACAATGTGCTCTCATTGATTACGAAATTGGCATGACTTTGTTCAGTTTTCAAACCAATAAAAATATTCTGGACGAGTAATCTATTATAGGTCTAATTGTTGAATTGTATTTAAAATTACATTTTTCCTTCGCCTTATTTGTTTTCCAGATTTTCTTGATTTAACTGACAATGGAAGCAAGTAGAAAACTATTCTGGAGTTTAAAATAAACTCCTATTTTTGCGATAAAAATACACCAAATTGTTTATCGAAATGTGCATTTTTATTGTTTGCACATCAAATATAATAGGCGGCGATAAATTTGCTTTCATTAT
>UZAE01000280.1:0-27635 GCA_900617975.1 Rodentolepis nana | reverse complement strand
CGGGGGGGGGGGGGGGGGGGGGGGGGGGGGGAGTGGAGGGATGATGATGGTGGAAAGTGAGATTTACGACGAATAAGCGGACCAGACTGGAGAAAACGGCATGGAACTGAGTAGTGCGGGCTCCCGGGCTTTGTTTTTTCACAAATTCTAAAATCTCACTTGTACGCTTGAGGGAACCTTCAAATTAAAGGAAATTAATAAAAGTTCGTGGACTAAGAGTGTAATTGTTTAATAAATATTTAACGCTTATCAGGACCTTATTTCAGGGTCAAAATAACTAAATCTTAATTGAATACTTCCGCTTTAAAGCAGTTCGCATAATTACTGATGCCTGAATTTGTGTAATAAAGCTCAAAAGAGAAGAAGTTATATAATATTTCTCTCAGCGGTAACAAGGACCAAATATCTTCGCATTACTTCCTGAATTTCTGATTAAATTCAATATGACGAATTTCAAGACAAAGGTCACACATGAATGTCTAACTTTGACATTATGAAGTTAAGTCTTACTGCACAGCAGTCTGTAAAGCTGGCCACTTTAATAGCATCCAAAAAAATTAAATTATTTGTAGTGTTGTCAGTGTCATTTATTTATGACAAATTATAGACGTTTTGATAGTTATCATTAGCCCTTTAGCTGACTTCGGACTTCACAGAGGGGAGGAACAGACAAAGTCTCAAAATGTGAAAAGGGGGGAACAGATGTAAAAGAGACAGACACAAGGGTAGAAAAAAGGTGAAGTGAGTACTGTTGAAGTGGTGGAATTTGACATGCAGTGCAATCATGGTAGTTTGAAGTGAGAAGTCAACTGCCGGTTTGTAGACTTTTTGCCGTATGAGTATACATTGCCCAGGGCGCATCACGTGGAGGTAAGCCTATCGTACACCCCGTTTCCAGTATCATCAGAGATGATTTTATGGAAATTCTTGGCAAATGTCAAGCATTGCCAAGGGTGTTGAGTGACGAAATGGTAATCTATTGCTCGATAAGGCAAAATGCAGATACCCATCTTTTCTTCCACAACGTATGTACAGCGCTTGTGGCTTGAAAGTATGTTGAGTCCTATTTTATAGTTAGTCTAACACAACACAATAGAATTAAATTGCCTCTTTAGGTAGCTGGGTTCAAATTGAATATGTAGTGATTGAGATTAATTGAAGTGTTAAATTAAATGTTTGCTACTTATAATATATCAGTGTTACCTGAAGGTCAAAATCGATAAAGTCCACTTGAAGTATTCCATATATTAATGGTCTTTTTTGCAAATATTTATTATTATTATTATATCAAATGGCAGGCGTTTTGATTGTTATCATTAGCCCTTTAGTTGACTTCAGTCTTCACAGAGGGGAAGGAACATCAAAGTGTAAAAAATTCAAGAGGGGGGGGGACAGAAGAGTGTATCAAAGACGAAGGTAGATAAGGTGGAAAAAAGGTGGGATGAGTACTGTGAAAGTAGTCGAATATGACATACAGTGGGTCATGGTAGTTTGAAGTCAACTGCCAGGTAAAAGACTTTTTTGCCGTATGAGTATACGTTGCCCAGTGTGCACCACGTGGAGGTAAGTCTATCACACACCCATTTTTGCAAATACGATTAGAGCAAAGAATTCTGAGACGTTTTCATTAATTTGTGAATCCATTTGAACGTTTTGGTGATCTAATTTTGGGCCTGTCATTTGATCTAAATACTTCTACGTAGAGTTAGCTTCCTTGCCTCTCTCCTCTATACATGGGGCACTATCTCATGTTGCTATCATTGTCAGCTAAGAGTAGAATATTTAATCCATATCGAATCTCTGATTTTAAGGTGAATTTAAATACAAATTTGGTTGCCTTTCCTATTCTGGAAAAGGAGTGAAAGTGCGTGCTACAGCAGCATGGTATAATTTTTTGAGGTTCGGCTAATCTAAACAGACGCTTGTTCGTAGCTAACGTAAACAGCCCTTAAAATCTACCATTCCTACACACACAAATGCATCGTATGGTGACCTTCAACTAATCAATAATCAATGGTTGATATTGTTTGGCTCATTCCACTCATGTTCATAGGATCTAATCTGCCTCTTTCCCAAGTCTTTAATTTCCCAATTTCTTAATGCTGTATATTCACTTGACGTAGTAATCTCATGCCGATTTTTCGATTGGTTTACTTTTTTTGCCCGACTTCCGTTTCACGAAAGATTAAAACTTCGAAAAAGATATGTTTAAAGCTTTTTAACAGAGTGAATGCTACAAACACTAATTTATTGATACTGAAAATAAACATATCACGTGTATCTAGGACAGCTGAACATATGGTTTGACTATATTTCTCCTTTTAAGTTATTTTGGAAACTTGACGGATAAAGAAAGGCATAGTCAAATTTGCAAGCAATTAAATTGAAACATATTTTTTTCGGATCTAATAACTCATTGTCTCGTAAAATACTAGTTTGCTATTATCGAATAAAATGAAACTCAACGCTATCACAGTTATCATTATCACGATTTTAAATCTTGGCCTTTAGAACCCTAACGGTAGCCTTTCGATTCCTTTAATTAAAGGTGTTTCGGTGACCGATTTGGCAATATCATGGCTATTATTTCCCATGCTGTTCTTTGATTTCTTTTTAATTTAAAATGTATTTGCTACTGAAGGTAATCAGTACACTCTTCTTCACTAATTTTGACTTTTGTGAAGTTTCTAAAATATGTAGTAAAGGTGACGATGAAGTAATGAAATCACGAAGACTTACTTCATCTGAATATCAAAAGCATCAGCTCAAAGTTTGATGAAGCTTATCCCAAATTGCCCTTAATTTCTTCATGGGAAAGCTTCTTATGACTTTATCCATCTTTAGGATAAAGGTGACCTCCTATCGCTTGATTATCTGTGGATTTGAGGATATCGACCTACCTGTGCTTTCCGATTTTATTCCGGTTTCAATAAATTGATGACATAAATATAAAGCAGCCCTTTATTGGAACTAACTCTAACGGAATTCAATTTGCCTTGTAACCTCTCGTGGCCATGTATTTTATATCCTTCTACAGCCATATTTTATGATCTACTTAATAACAGTTCTTTCCTATATTTCCTAGATACTTTACTCCAATAAGTCAGTCTGAGCTTAGGGTGCAGTTCATCATGAGACTAGATGTATTAGTCATGACCACCGATTCAGCGGTCTGAATTTAATCACGTTAAATCGGATACAAAATATTGAATCTGTTTAGTAGCTGAGCCTGTGTGCCCTAACCTTACGATCTTCAATGTCTTCACCTTGTTGTGATAATTTATCAATCACTCCATACCCATAGAGATAATTTGCACTTCTTGATCCATAAAAAACTCAACTAATTCTGTTTTGTTTATAAAGGCGTCAGATTTTGTTTATTTAACCATTGACTTATGTTCAAATTACAGATTTCTTGATTTTCAAATACATTTACTAGAATAACGAACGAAATCCATTTCTATGCTCATTCTTGGAACAACTATTGAAAATTAAAATCAGACTATCTGTATTTATTAACGCAGTGATCAAATAGCATACCCCTAGACATGATACAAATCAACAAATAAACGAACATCAAATTCTCTTAAACCATGTTCAGAAACATTTGATTTAAAATTCTAAGTAGTATTTAACTTTATTGTACATATATTTACATATATATATAAATGTATAACTGAATAGCACTTACCACACAGTTGATTTCTCTTATTGGATGAGCTCTATGTCGAACACGAACTAGTTAAGTCCAATTTAAGCGTTTTTTGGTTATCGATTTAATATTTATCAAAAGTTGTTTTTATTGCGAATATAACAATGGCTAATTAAATGATAAGTTTATAGATCTTTATTTGTCTGATCTGTTTGAGCAATTTCTTAACTGATATTTCCTACTTTTAGTTCAAACCTTGGATTTCCACTAATAATTCCAGCTCAGGGATCAATGGCCGATGTTGCGTCAAGACCAAGCATCAAGCGTCAGTTTCTTCGATGGCTTCTGCACTCTCTTTGGTGTGTGAAAAATTGTTTACCCCCAAGAGTATGTAACGAACCAAGGTGCATTCAACTCCGCCCGATTGTTCGACACATAATAGAGTGTGATAATGAAAACTGTATTGAAGACCACTGTAAAATCGCAAAAGAAACGAAAGGTCATTGGGATGGTTGTAAAAGATTTGATTGTGAAATATGTTGTGAAATGTATGTCGCCCTTAAAGGGCGCTTATTGCCAGATAAATCAATGAATCCAAATCCGAATATATACATGACAATAACGACGACTGGTAGAACGAAAATGATAAAGAAAATGTAATTGATTTCTGATAGGTATTAATATTTCTTTTAGTGTTGAGCGGTTTTACACTAATCCGGACTACACGGACATGGAAGATGAGAGGCTAAAGAATAACATACTTCGCGCTCAAACGATAGAAGGCCAGATTTATAGTCAGTCAAAAACTCTAAGTGAATACAATGAAGAAATAGAAGATGAAATTATCAACATTATCGGACCTTCTTAGACCACTTTTGTGACCTATTGTTGATTTTGCGTACTAAATTTTTATATTGGTTTAAGTGTCTTATAAATGACTTCTCGGGTGGAATTAAGTATAATTAAATGGGGTATCGATCGAGTTGATAGGCGTAGAAGAAAAGAAATGCCTTAAAGCAAAAAATATTTTACGTCTGTCAGGTGATGAAACACCTCAACTAGAGAGGAAGCCTATGAAGTCTGTCCAGGTGTGCTGAATTGAAGCTTAAGCAACTTTAGGGCATTAGTGTTCCTGCCCTTCATAAACGGCACATTGTTATTGCTTTCAAGGGTTATTCATGCCTTTATTTGATATACTTAGAATTAGATTGAAATGAAATAAGAATTTGTAAAGAATATGTATCTGGCCATCTTCCTAATATAAGTCTGCTCAAACGTGAGCACACAGTGTATTATAATAACATAGTTGTGAGATCGATATGAAAGTGGAGTTTTTCAACCGACTTTTACTTCCTATTTTAATTATTTAGATCCGTTCATTGATCTTCATATTGGATTTTATTTTTAATGAATATTCATGAGTTTATACCACCTCAAACTGAGTAACTTGAGGGAAAACCATACACCAACACTCAAAGTACTTCAGCCATTAAGGGTTCAAACCTGAAATTTGTCCACCAAACATTCTTTCATATCAGCAGGTCTAATAAGTTTCCCAGTGACTCCTACATTTGAAGAAGTAGCAAGGCCTAAAATCAAAAATTAAAAGGCACTTACGTGACTTAACAAACAACAAATGCCCATTTCATTTGCTCTTTACAGAACGCTGGCAAATACAGTTCATCCTCCCATTACGCAGACTCACTCTGAGGGTAACATATTGATAGCCAGTCGCAACTACAACTTTTTATCAGTCTATCGATGCATTAACACTTAAAATACAGGCACTTTAAAAAACATACTACTTTGGAAAGGCTACAAGCCTGTTGCTACGGGATAATCAGAAACAAATTAAGAAATACAGCATACCAGGCAATAGGTGATATGTTATCTATCTGCTGGCTAACCCGAGCGTTTTGTAGATCGGTGAGTAGCTAAGAATCGCGATATACTACAATTTTGTTCACTATTTTGGCATTGCATTCTATCTTCCCTATGCAATAAATAGACCATTTGATTAACAAAATTTCTTAGTGTAACTATACCTTTATCTTCCTTCAATCCCCTGAATTCCTGTCACTTCAAATTCTTTTCTACCTTTGAGATACGTAAAACTGGGTGGTCATCTTAATATCTTAGCTGCTTATGATTCATTTACTTTCCCTAATGCCAAAGATCAAAGGGTAGGGCCCATATCACAACATGTACTCTATTTAAGTAGTTTTTACATCGTTTTTTGAATAATTAACAGGTGAAATTCGTTCAACCGTCAAAACGATCACTATTCTTCCTGCCTTAAATGTCCAGTTGCACTTCTAAAAATACATAAAGGAGGATATAAAGAGCATGTAGCCATGTGGCATCAGTTTGCCTTCATTAATGCAGTCGCTAAAATTCAAGAAATCAAGATGCTGGTGCATATTTGCTTATAATTTTAGATATGAGCAGGTGGTTCTAACAATGATAATCCATTCTTTTCATCGAACTCTTATAAGTGCTACACATTTTCTTCAGTTCGACAGACATGTTTTTTATCTGCATGACATGTAGAAAATGTGCAGGTGATAGTAAATAAATTAGATGAATTTAATAGATATCAAAAGGATCAATACGTCTTTGGATTGGTTTGTTTGTCATTAATGAAACCGTTCAAAATTGTGGAAAAAGACGTCAATTATTCTGCCGTTAGGCTGAAAACTAAATAGAAATTCACATAGAGAAAGATAGCGTTTATGCAATATTGACAAAGGGATGGGTTTACAAGCTTCCATAAAGACTTAATGTGCAAAACTTTAAAAGTCAGGATAGTTAAAATGCCACATATCTAATTGAGTATCATCTAAGGATCATTTATGAAAGTTTCTTCAGACGTGGGTAAAGATTAGGTGAAACATTGAACCCCATTGATTTTACTTCACCCACCATTTTCATAAATTTTAATCATTTATATATGTATTCGTCTGTCCGGATGGTGCTATGTATTCAAGTTCCATAAATAAATGACCATGTCATGATGCTTGACTCAGTGTATCAAAACTTGACTTCAATATGTTTAAAGTAAATAAAAAGGTCCTGAATATTTACTCATGGTTGCCGAGGGATCATTCACCACTTCTAAGATTTCCATATTTTCCAAATACTAATAACCAGAAGCATGTTTGGCACGTCTATATTTCGTAATTTAAAAGTTCATAAGGTTAGAGTAAAGGCAAGTTTAGTGAATAATGCGAAATATTTGGGAGGAGCTATTTGTCTGGAGCGTAGTAGCTACAGAACGAAGAATCGAATGGAATAGAAAAGCAAATAAAAAAGCAGGGATACAACTTAGATAATGTCTTTGTACTCTTTAAGTCTTTATCGGTATTTTCGTGAATCCCCGCTATTTTTCAGTTCTATTGTTCAATGCTATGGGTAAAAATGTTATAAAAGTTTTGCGGCATTGAGGATAATAATAAAAATATTATATTTCTATTTAAAGTTACTTAAGTATTACAGTTCATTTTGATTATAAATTAAAAATACATCAATATAATAATAGAATAAAGTAAGGGAAAGGTGATGTAATTTTTTGGACAAATAAGATGATTGGTTGTCAGAATTTTAGATTATTCAGCGTACAAGGTCGGATAATCTGGCAATAGTTTATGCTACTGGTCGGCGCTATTTGCAGAACTTGATGGGTGGTTCGTATTAAAGTAATAACAGCCATTCGTTAAAGAAATGAATCCTTCAGGTGATATTAGAGTAATACCATTGGGTAAGATATGTTAAGGTGGGTAATATTTAAGGTGCCGGTCAGCATGTAGGCAGGAGTTGCATTTTGGTTTCTGCCGAAGGTAAAAACATAATGCTAGATTGTGGAATGCACATGGGTTATACGGATGAGGTTTGAAAGTCGTTTCACATTTTACTATTTTTTAGCGTAGATTTCCTGACTTTTCATTCATTTCGAATAAAAATGATTTAACGGAATATCTCAGTTGTGTGATCATTAGGTAAGCATTGTAAAACTAATTTACCCACCACCAGTCACTTTCATCTGGATCATGTTGGTGCTTTACCTTACATGACCGAAGTTGTTGGATATAATGGTCCGATATATATGACACATCCAACTAAAGCTATTTGCCCCATTCTACTTAATGATTTTCGACGCCTTATGGACAAACGTTCCGAGCAAGCTCTTTTCAGTGCTGAAATGATAGATCGCTGCATGAAAAAAGTTACGTGTGTTTATCTTCACCAATCAGTTCAAGTTGACGATACTATTGAAATTCAGGCATATTATGCCGGTCACGTTTTGGGAGCCGCCATGTTTCATATTAAAATCGGCGACAAGTCAGTCTTCTATACGGTGGGTTCTACGTGCCTTAATCTAACTTAAATTCGTTCCAGGGTGATTACAATATGACATCTGATAGGCACTTGGGGGCAGCATGGTGCCCCCGACTTCGTCCCGATTTATTGATTACTGAGACTACCTACGCCACAACCATTCGAGATTCCAAGCGTGCAAGAGAACGGGAGTTTTTAGAGAAGATTCATTCATGTTTGGATAGTGGAGGAAAGGTGTTGATTCCAGTTTTTGCTCTTGGCAGAGTTCAGGAACTTAGTATCCTTCTGGAATCTTATTGGGAACGTATGAGCTTATCCTATCCAATTTACTTTTCTCATGGTATGGCTGAGAAAGCTACTAACCTGTATAAGCTCTTTATCTCTTGGACAAATCAGAGAATTAAGGAGATTTTCGTGGAACGCAATCCTTTTGATTACAAACATATAGAGCTTCTTTCACAGAATGTGCCTGACAAACCTGGGCCAATGGTAGTTTTTGCAACCCCTGGCATGCTTCATGGTGGCCAATCATTCGCCATATTTCGAAAGTGGGCTCATGATCCCAAGAACATGGTTGTTTTTCCTGGTTTTTGTATCTCCGGTACTGTTGGTTACAAGGTTCTCAACGGAGCGGAATTCATTGATTGTGATGAAGGCAGGATTCCAGTAAATTTGCACGTAGAGTATCTCTCGTTCTCGGCTCACGCCGATGCACGAGGTATCATGCAGCTTATCTCCTTTTGTCGTCCCGGTCATGTTCTTCTTGTCCACGGTGAAAGCGGAAAGATGGATTTTTTGCGAAAACGCATTGAAGAGGAGACTGGAATACCTTGCTCCATGCCGGCTAATGGCGAAATTGTTTATATTACTCCACGTCCAAAATTAACAGTTTTGGCTCCTGCTGAGATGGTGAAGAAATTCGTTGGTATGTTGTGCATTGCATTCTCTGTCTTAACTTTCTTTCTATTTAGAGGAGAATTCAATAGCTCGGAAAGGCTTAAATCCTGACATTTTTCGGGGAGGCATAATCATGAGTGGGGATGGGGTTTGTCTGCATTTAAGATTTTATTGTTACCTTTAGTCTGAGGCTGTTCTCTTGAAGCGAGAAGATGCGTTGCAGAGTGTTGGCTTAAATGATCACGCTATGCTTTTTACTTCTGTTCATGCTTTTGCTTCAATGGAATCGATCCCAGTTATTGTCAAAAGGATTTCTGTAGTCTGCCAAGAGTAAGGCAATAATCTCACTGTCAATTTCTCCATAGTTTAGTTCAGAAAGGCGATATTGAAATAGATGACTCTGGTTTAACCATCTCCAAGGACATCGCTGTTGACATAGAAGAAGGTGATGGAAAAAACTTCGTTTTACGGGTTACTTATAGTCTAAAGGTAACGATTAATATGTTTTTTTAACTTTATTGGAATTATTTTGATTCACTTTTACGTCGTTTAGGATGAAGAATTGGGTACGAAGCTGTTTGGAAAATTAAAGGATGCTCTACCTCATGATAAGTAGGATGTTTGTACACAGGTTTTTTTACTATCTAGAATAAATTTTTAACTGAAATAACAGTTTTTTATGTGGGATTTGGTTATCTTTCAAATGTAATGTTTGCAAGTAACACATCCTAAATTCCCCGTTAATGTTGGACTACTTATTAATTGATAGTAGAGCAATTAAAATGTTTTCTTGTGCTTGGAATTGGGTCATGCAGACCAGATTTACCTAAACTGTCATAAATTTTGAATGTGTACACTCCTGTGAAGTTGATGTGACGCTCCTTTCGCATTTTTTGAAAGAGGCCACTGTGATAGTTAAAATCTAGTTAACGAACGAGGGTTAGCCAATTTTCACCACTACTTCACGTCTAAACTCTCAAGGTCTTAATCCAATGATCTATCATATGTGTACTGATGGCTACATAGAAAGACACTAATCTCAGCACCGGTACTGCCTGAGCCAACCATTTAATAGACAAAATTGAAGCAATTTTTAGCCCTTGCCAGGGCAGGTGCAATCGTCGGATTGAAGGCGTGAGGGTCGTTGATGACTGTTATTAAGTAAAATTCTTCGAAAATTGTGCAGTGACTTTGTTTCAAATCCTTAAACTCGTTTTTCAATTTTTTGGTGTGATTGTCAAATGAATCTCTATTGCCCGTGTCCCATCGTTTAGTTGATAAATGCCAACCTTGTCATGACAACGTTAAGAGTTTGCGAATGGGGGCTCGGTAGATTAAAATGGCATTAGCTAGTACATCTATTAGACGAAAAGCTATACCAAATGGCAGGCGTTTTGATTGTTATCATTAACCCTTTAATTGACTTCAGTCTTCACAGAGGGGAAGGAACATCAAATTGAAAAAAACCGATAGGGGGGGGGGGAACAGAAGAGTGTATCAAGGACGAAGGTAGATAAGGTGGAAAAAAGGTGGGATGAGTACTGTGAAGTAGTCGAATATGAGATACAGTGGGGTCATGGTAGCTTGAAGTCAACTGCCGGTTGTTAGACTTTTTTGCCGTATGAGTATACGTTGCCCAGTGTGCGCCACGTGGAGGTAAGTCTATCACTCACCCCATTAGACGAAAGGTATACTGAATTGGTATGACTGATAAACAAAAATAATCAGCTGATGAATGGGTTTTGGATATAAGGAACTAAGAATATGAATCTTGAAAATTAAATATTTGAAACTTGGATTATGGTATTAAGTAAAGGGTACTCGTCTTAACCCTTAAAGACAAATGGATTTGGGTTTCTTATTTCCAAAATTGCAATGGACTTCGTTGAATTGAATGGCAAAGTGCGTAAATGACTTTAATCGGTGTAAATTTTGAGTGCTATGTACCAATGATATTAAATTTCATGAACAAATAGAATTCTAAAAGTTATTACCTCCACTTTTCTACCTCTGAAATGGGAAAGATGACAGACGCCAAAATCGAGGTATTGAAATTAAAGTGGAAGCCACAGTGAATGAATGATTTCATTTATCTCTTTTAGCATTAGGTGTAAATTTCTTAATAGATAACTTAATAGTTGGTTCAAACCAGGATTCAACTCTTTTCGTAGTTTGAAGGAGACGTTTCTTTCGCAAGTGAGTAGTAATTAAGCGTGCAATTCTCAACGTTACCTCTGTGAGAGTGGTTGACAGCCATAGCGGTTACTACACAAGTAAACCTGACAAAATCCCCCCCCCCCAGTGTAAAAGCTTTCCCAAAATTTGTTAATTTACCCCAACAGTATCGAACGGCGTCTACTACAGCTCATGGACCACCGACACAAAGCCTGGTCATTAATATACAGTTGGAACCACACTTCTTTTCAGTGGCGATTAATTGCTGGTTGCGTGAGATGCCTTCACACCCACGATCACAGTGCATCAAAATGGGTTGGAATGCACTTTATCACATTTTCCTCTTGAATGGGGATCAAGTGAAGACATGTGGGAATGGAAGCACTATGGCAACAATTTGGAACAAAGAAATAAGGATTAACCCGATGCCTGCTTGGGTTGGCCATTTCAATTGATATTCTTGGTGAACAAATTAAATGGTGAAAAAAGGAAATCATATTCATGCTATTAACAGAACGAACTTTTGATAACTTAAATCGCCTTACACAAAATTCGGATTGACACATAATCAAGGTTAAGTTAATACAAAGAGGGCGGGAATGAGTCTTAGTGAATATGAAAATAGAATTTTTACACGAATGTTTCTAGACGTACATAGTAAAAAATATGTGCAGAAACAGATATGATAACCACAGAAATCAGCTATTAGTGTAACTTCACAAAAACTTTGTGCCAATTTCCGATTCAGTGCAAATCGTGAAATATTCACGTATTCTGTTACTTCGAAGCGAGGAAGGACGTCATACCCCATTAAAAGGATAGAAATAGTTTTTCAGAAAGTTGGCTCAAATCGCTTGACTTCATAAACTGAAAACAGTCATAACGGCCATAAAGAATAAGTAATTTCACTTGAAAATATCAATAATAATTTACGTGTTTTGACGTTTTCTGAATTTGACGGTATGTCTAAGTTTCCGCTTTGTGAAAATGAATGAAATTGTAACTGTAGGATTCGGCAAAACATGGGTTTTAGGAAATTTTCTTTATTTGGATTGTGAGGCTGAATCGAAGAACACACCTTTGCGCTCAAACATTCAGGAACGTGTGGATGTGATGCCAGTCATCACGCCAAGGAGCCAATGAGGCAACAAATGCATAGACCTCTCAGGCAATCAGTCAATCAATAGTCACAGCAAGGTCAACGCAGCCGAAATTGTATTTCATGACTTGTCAGTGTCACACGACCCAACATACACAGCCTGAATTAACTTGTTTTTCTCTGTACTCCTGATGCAGGGTAGCTGATCTCGGGAACCATTCCAAATTAGGAGGCCTTACCATTGAGATTACTGAGCATAAATCTGTGGGACACGTTATCGCGTTGTTCGTCATCGTATGCCTGCATGTCTGCTCGCCAGGATCGGGAGGTGCGGCCGTACAAACAGTGACCAATCATTAACCTCTGTTTAACCTAATCCCCCATCCTGATCATGAGTAGCTCCATGTGTGTACACTTGATCCGCAATATACGTCCTGAATAAACGAGCTCTGTGCTACATGTCTGTTTCCTTTATAGCTGGGCTATAGCTTAGCTAGTCTGGGGAGTCTAGCTAGATGTAGGAGATTCTGCGACAGAGATTTCTGAGTCAGTCAGGCTTTAATAAAGTAGCAGTCCTTTAAAAGAGAATTTTGAGCTACGGCCTACCACTTATATTGAGTCTGAACCCCTACGTTGTTTAGATTTTGAAAATACTTACATAAATATGTTCAAATTTATATTTTAGCCTAATGTGAACCAACCACATAGGTCCAAAAGAGATCCATACTTAGTACATCCTAATTAGGTCACATTTTAATATAAGCAGACCAATAAATAAAATGTTTATTGGCAAAATACTCATCGGAATAAGTAGAGTTATTATTGTTATTTCAGGCGGATGCCAGAAATTCGTGGATCCATCTCCGAAGACCTAAGATACATCAAGAATGTATTTAGCTAATAAAAATCTAGAAATTTAAAATTAAAATCCAGTGGGGCAAAGTTTAGTGATTTAAAAAGACAATTTCTACCTAAGTCTATTTTAAACATTCTTTCCTAAAATTGATAGACAGATGCAGTTTAACAATTATATCCACTAAAGGAAAGGGCAAATAAAATCAAAAATTCAAGTGGAGAAACGTTGCTCTTAAAGTAAACTGCTTGAGATATTGAAATAATATGCTCCTTCTCAAATCTTGGACATAAAAATAAGTTTTCGAAGATTAGAATTATTTAATTTTATCCATTACAAATGAAAGAGGCATGAGGTTTTAAGATTCCTCCCTATTTTATCTTCACAATTTTGTATACCAAAAATTTCAGCTATTGAAGATTATTTGAATAGAGATTCATGAATTGTCGCTATACTTTGATTCGGGTAAAGCCGGGAGCACTTATCACTACCTGGAAATCAAGGTAGCTTCCATGAACAAATGATAAATTAACGTAATTTTACAATCTTGTATTTTATAGGATCGTTATACATCAACAAACGTTAATAAGACTATGTGAAATCTTCCATCAAAGCTTTTTTGCTGTAAAATCGTGAGCACAAACCAACACACCCCATCTCAGTAAAATCTGCCTCGCTAAAAATCGTGTAAAGTGTAAACATGGAGTCTATTAGAAATTTGATAACCTTTCGCATAAAGTTAATTTCATTTTCACTACACGACATAGCTGTTACGTGAAACAATTTCTTCTAGGAAGTTGTGCGTAAGAGAGTCAATTGAAATAACTCTCAAGGCACTTAAAATTGTGCATTTCAGTAAGTTAAATGCTCATCTTAGCAAAGGTAAAATAGCATTAATCATGATATGTGACTTTATCATCAATTTAGAGTTAAGCAAACTGGTTTAGCTCCGATCTGATTGGCTGGGCTCGCAATGACGTTACAAGTGTGCACAGATAATTAACCTATGAGATCACTTAATTTCAGAATATTTACTTTTACTGTACTTTCGCATAGCCAAGTCGAGGCAAATGAATTTAGTTTAAAGCATCTCTTACCAAATTTAGGTAAGTTAGAAACTCTATTTACCAAAGTTACGCATAAATTCTCTGATAAACAATAATACACATTTTTATGCCTTACATTACTTTTTGCCATCGAACATTGCTTTTTAAATAAATACTAGATATAATTTTTAACTTATTTATAATTATAATAGGACTCCACTTAATAGTTAGTTGAAATTGTTTTTAAAAAAACCATAATATCTTTGTTCCATCTTTAAAGGCTTGAAGGCAATTTTTTTGAACATAATTTCATTTTGCTGCAATATATGTTGTTAATTATTTACTATGTTGTTAAGTGAAATAGGCTCAAAGAGAGTTTCGGGAAATTCAAAATTCTATCATTATACATAGATGCGGAAGAATGGCTCGTGGTCATTATGAAAGCTTGAGTTGTAGTTCAACAGCCAATATATTGAACTTAGGCATTGGATACAAAAATAAAATAGTAAAAGTGGTCACTAGAAGCAATTCTACCTAATTCTACGACTGCAGATAATCGACATTATTGTAATCAAGACACTGTCTTAGATGAAGCGTGACAATATACCTTTTCCAAAATCCACGGATGATCCATTTTGACTCTAAACTTATTACATTCTACCCAAAGTTTTATATTTATGCTTTGAATATGCTTAAAGTATACTTATATTAATATTCAATTTAAGCTAATCCATACTCCAACTGCATTGAACTTTCTGAGAAAAGTTGAGAAAATAATCACGTGGATAGTAGAACTACCGCACTCTGGTCCACTCCAAGTGATAATACAATAGGGAATTCTAAGAAGTCTTGTCTCATTACACTTAGTGACAGTTAGAAAAAAAAGAAGAATTTAACAGGCAGAGAGCAAATGATGAACTTCTTAAACAGTTAATATGTCACACGTGGTTCACTCTGCACTGAGGCTTTTCCAAGTAAACTGTTTAATTAAACTACTCCAACTGCCTGTTGTCACATTTAATTAAATAAACTAATTCCAAATTTTAGAGAGTGTAGCAACATGTATGTATATATTTTTTTAAGACAACTTGATTAAAGGTCGAAATTTGTGGAGTGACTATAGAAATGGCCTATTTCATTTAGATTTGCGATTCTTTCGTGCAGTTAAAAATGCAAAAATGCAATAGCACTGGAACCATTCTTGATACTTATAACTTTAAAGTTAAGTATATTTTTAAGAGCTTCTATTTTTAACTAAAAGCTACAAGTATAGATAGGTATTGACTACTCGGCATCGTAAAGGGCCAAGTGTAGCCAGCCATAATCTTAAAACTCTTCCAAAATTGAATGATAAGATTGCTTTCATTTAAAATTTTTCAATGTTTCACAGAAAATGGCCAGTCTCACTTTGGATAAAGAAGAAATCAACAGGGTCTACGAAGCAGTACGGAACGATAATGAAGCAATAACTTGGTAAATATAAGTGCCAATTTATTTTAACTATAGAATTTACCCAAATTCATCATAAGTAATGGTTCGAAATTAGCTTAAAAAGATGTTTACTTATTTTTTAATTAATAAGGCCTCTCATGTACGGTGGATCGACAAAATTTCTTTAAGACTAGGAAAAATAGGGGTAGGGAACTTGATGAAAGGGCTGCCGACTAGGTTGCCAATAATCTCCCTTAAAATGCGTTTCTTTGTCGTTATTAATATAAAGCGATGTGCACAGTAACCCCATTATTGTTATTTAAGTTCATATGATAGGAAACTTGAGAGATTCTTTCTAGTTAACTGAAAATGCTCAATCAACCTTCTCTAGGATATGCAATTTTTGGTGCTACAGATTTTTTCTATTGAACTTTTGTGTCTGAGCAGTTAGAGACAGTATGACCCCGTGGTTAATTAAGTAACCTTCACACAAATAATATTTGTTACACTGATGATCATGTTATATTAGAAGAAAAAAAATATTTTTTACCAATATATAGGTACTAATTCACAAACAGAGTTCTAATGAGCCTTAATTCTGGCATAAAAGTACATTTGCGCCTACCAGAAAGTAAAGTAGGTTAAGCTAAATTGTATAGAGGTATGACAAAGCTGCAACAGGCGATTTTCGAAAATTAAATGAGGAGAAGAAAGTCTAATAAATGAATATCTGACATATTAAAGGAAGAATGTGAGAATCATCGAGATATCAACACATAGTCACTTGACGCATACCTAATGCTGGATTTTTCGACAATGTATTTCGAAGAAATTCTTCATCATGAACGATTTATTAATTAACTTCATATATCAAAGAGAGCAAACAATTGATTTCTTCAAACAGACGTTTATTTTCATTCTATAGCATGCTGGCAGACAACTCGGATCACTTGTTTGTTATTTAAGCATGCAAAATTGAAAATGCATCTTGATGGTTATCATTAGCTCTTTAGCCGACCTCAGGCTTCACAGGTGGGAAGAATGTTACAAAGATGTAAGAGACAAACACAAAGGCAGAGAAAAGGTGAGGTGAGAACTGTGAAAATAGTCGAATATGGCATAGAGTGAGGTGATAGTAGTTTGAAGTGAGAAGTCAACTGCCAGTTAATAGACTTGTTTGCCGTATGAATATACATTGCCCAGGGTGCACCACGTGGAGGTAAGTCTATTGCGCACCCCAAAATGCTGAAATATCATTCCCAACATTTCAATTTGCTGAAGGATGCTTGAAGCTAAGTGGGCACTGCTCTAGTTTGGCTTTGGTATTAAGCTGTTCTCTATTAATGACCACTTTTAATTACTTGAAGGGTAATTTGTACTATTTTGAATATTGCTATAAAGAACTGACAATATCTTGACATTCGATTTCAATAATCAAATAACTTGACAGGTACGTTACAATTTCTTCCGAATCTAATCAGTAGCAAACGTAGAAATGAAATTATACTATTAAACCTTTATTTTACTTTCTTTGAATTTTTCTCCGTAAAGACAAGCTTAGGGTATTTTAGTTAAAGCAATATGAGGACATTTATTTAGCACAAGAAGCCAAATTTATCTTCCATTCTATATTCTGATGAATGAGCTTTCATAGCTAAAAAAGGGTTTCAATAAGATTTGCCAATATGGAATGTGGGTAATAATGGTAATGCAGGTACTTCAGAGTTATTGAAACGTTTTACAATGCAATATCAGTGTGTCACTTAAATCGGATAAAAAATGTAAATTATAAAGAAATGGGAAGAAAATTTGCAGAAATGACACCGATGCTCTCAATTGTGGACCAGTTATAGGTTTTCTCGAAATGAATTTGAAGATAAAGTTGTATGGCAAAATTAACGAGACTAAGATTGAAATAGGGTAATAACAGCTTTGAAGGAAATACCCTTCTGAAATTTAGTATTAATTTATAGGATGTGCGTTTCGGAGTTGGACAAGAAGCTTCAAGTGACATCCTCGGGCGAAAATTTCGACGATATTAAAGAACTTTTGGATGAATCGATTAGAGCGTACTTCTTTATTCGACTAATTGTCGGGGATGAGCTGAGCAAACGTACAAAATTCGCTTTAGTTACCTGGATCGGGAATAATTGTGGTCCTCTTAAAAAAGGCCTTATTATGCAGGAGAAACCAAAAATTCGTGAGTGCATCCAGGTAAAAGACCGTACTTACATCTAAATAAGTAGTTCACAATTCTTGAAATATATTTTTTAACTCTTTAGAATGTAGCTGTTGATCTCACGTTCAGTGACGCTTCCGACTTTACTCAGTCAGCTATCGAAGAGGCAATGCGAAAAGCGGGAGGTGCCAATTACGGTCGTGGATGAATTCTCATTGGCCTATTATCCATGTTTATTACTCTCACTTTATTACCATATCACACTGATAGAAATCGAATAATTAGGGCTTATTTTCCAGATATTTGCTCTCAGTTACTAAAAGTTTTTTATGATGATATTTAAAAGGCTTTTCATATTAAAAATAATAATAAACTAACTATTTAAACACTGAATTTCAAACAACTGAAATATATTTTCAACGACCTGCCTCCAACTGCTTAAAATTCGAAATAAATATTTTCAATCTAAAATAAGAAAACGGAATATAATATTTAAAATTTAAAAGAATGAAAGGTACTACATAGATTCACATGTATTTTAAGGGATTATGCTGCACTGAATCAGGCTTAAATTTATATTTTCATCAAGTAAATAAATGAAACTGCTATATTTTATTCAATAAAATAAAATATTGTTGGTATAGAGTAAAATATTTAATTGCATTCTAAGAAGTTTAGTTTTCCCTTCATAATTCGAATAAGATTCACTTCCCTAGTATTAGAAATGTCCTTCACCATCTTCTGAAGGCAAAAGATCTCAAATTTAAAAATTATTATTTTTTTAAGAATGATTACAATTATGAAATTGCACTGGCCCGTGCCATCCGCCAATATAATGATCTTTTGAGCCACTTTCTATTATATTTTAAGTTCTAGAAATCACAAGGAACTGGTAGATGAAGTACTACGGTACTAGAGAAATCAGAGGTATAGATCTGCCGCAACTTTGTGGCTCTAATAGGACAGCTTTAGAAGAATGATGCACCTCGCTATTCCGAAAAAATATACTCTTCATCTCATTAAATAAGAGTATCTACTTGGTTCACTTTTGCAAGGTCTGAAATCGAAATAGTTTTGATTACACCAACAGTCTCGAATTCGTTACTGTCAATATTCGAGATTCCAACTTGTATTTAAGCAAACGCAACGTTTAACACACGGCCAGAAAAAGTTACATCCTTTTCTTATAGCAGTGAATTCATTCTTTAAATACTGAAATCATCTCACAATCTGAAAATTCAAAAATATGTAGATATTTCATGCGGGTTCCAAGTTAATACGACTGCACCACGAAATAAGGAACTTTACAACTACTAAAATGCTTCACCGTTTCATGAAGATAATTACAGAATTGAATTCGCCTTGCTGTTGGGCGGAACGCCAAAAAAATATCCGTGACAATTAACCTACAAGTTTACTTAACCAAGTGTAAAAGTCAAATTGAAATTACTCATCGTGTTTTAGATGATCTTTGTATCTTTGCTAGTCTGCAGCAGATATTTATATAATAAATACCCCAACCTCCTGCTTCATTTTATAAAAATAAATTTGCAAACCTTAATTACATTAGAAAGTTTATTTTGCTATTAAGAATCATACTCATTATGCTAAAAATATATCGTAAAAAGAGGGGTGTGCGATAGACTCACCTCCACGTGGTGCACCCTGGGCAACGTATACTCATACGGCAAAAAGTCTATTGACTGGCAGTTGACTTCTGACTTCAAGCTACTATGACCCGACTGCATGTCATATTCGAACCCTTCCACAGTACTCATCCTACCTTTTTAATGCCTTTGTGTCTGTCTGTCTCTTCTACATCTGTGAATCGCTCTTCTGTTCCCCACCCCTCCACTTTCTTCTAATTTGATGAACCTTCCCTCTGTGAAGCCCGAGGTCAGCTCCAGGGCTAATGATAGCTATCAAAACGCCTGCCATTTGAAATGAAATAATATATCGTTAAAAGGAAAGGGATTGAAGTAAGATGTGAGGTTTGATAATATTGAATTTCTAAATTTAATATTAAGGCAGACTTTAATGAAATACTCGATATTTTGGGAATATTTAACTGGCCTACGGAATTCGTCATTTTATATGTCTCACATACCTGTTTTTGAATTTCCTTAAACGATATAGCTTTAATTTACTTAAGCGTATTTAATTTTGTGCATAAAATTAGATAATATCATTTACTTATTGTATTTGTTAAGTCTATTGTGGTATTTAGGGAATGCCATTGGCACTTTGTCTTATATAAGACGATAGGTGTTTTAAAGCATATTTACCCACTATAAAAAAATATATTTTATAACAAAATTTTATTTTTTTTCTTCCTTGCCTAAGAGAATCTAGTGATATTTTCCTTATTTATTTACATTCTGCTGTAATTTCTATTTAATAATAGCTAAAATTAGTCAGTCTAATGCTGTTAATTATAGAGGGGCTGTAAACGTTATTATCACATTTTTTCATCGAATTTAAATAAAGTATTCTCTACAGCATGTTTTAAAAGACTATAAAAATTATGTTACAACATTGTCATTACACAATATCAGGAGCACTGAGTCTCACAATTAAAAGCCAAAAGTGCCATTTGTAATATCTCAGTTTATCAGGATTATTTGTTATTAAATAAAAGCCCACAGACGCTAATAAGGTATTTCTAGGTTTTACTAAATGTAGTATTCTTGATTGCTCTAAAAAAAGATGAAAATCCAACATTTGAGGTTTCAGGATATATGAAGAGGACTAAGAGGTTGTACTGCATACGAAATTCCGTAGCATTCAGAGTGCTCAGGGACTGGAGCAAGTTCTGATTTCTATTTTGAAGTGAGCCTGACAAAGCGATACCAATTACTTTATTGGTAACCATGAAATTTGTATTCGAGTGTAATTACATCTTTAAAGCAATATTTGGATTTCCAATTCTCTCCCTAAAGTACTACTATTAATACATTGCTATCTAGTGAGATTATTATTTGCCTTCCAAAAGTGTTGATTTTATTGTTATAATAATACCGAATGATGTTAAAATGCGTTGGAATAACTTTTATTTAAGAAATCTACCTAAACTCGCATTGATCATGACTATCTTACAAATGAGTCATTCGTAGTGACCGATTTGAGCTTGATTAAGTTATTATAATGGCGTTAAAATTAAACCCTCCAACTTATTTTAAACTATAAAAGTTTAAAAAATATCAATTCTAAAATTTGTGGTTGAGCTTTGACTTAAATAATAGGTCTTATATTGGAAGAAGAGTAGAATAAAATTACTGAGAGTTTTTAAGAAACTTCACACTACGTATAACAGAAATTAGAGTTAAAGAGCCACATAAGAACAAGTTTGGAGCGATAAACTGGAAGGACTATAAGAAGGAAGGAGAATATCAGACAAACTCGATTTCCGAAGAGGCAAGTAGAAGAGGCGTAGATGACTGCCAGTGCGTTCGATTCAGTTCTCGAGGAGTTTGATCGCACCAATTACTCCAATCCACACACACGACGGTGCCAAAGGCAATCAAGGCAAGTGCCACAGAAAAGACTATCCACAGCAGAGGTATTAACAATCGCATATTCTTCCCCTTTGTTAAAGCTAAAGCACATGAAGAGGAAAAGATGATGATGATGAGAAGATTAATAATCTTAGCAACTACAATACACCTTGTAAAAAACATTAAGCTAAGCATAGAGCAGTAATATAGTATCACCACCTTAAATAAATCTCCAAAATATCAAAATATATGTGTGTAACTCGGTACCGGTAAAAAAGGGGAGTTTAGATTTGATTTTAAGAGCAGAATTCGTCGCATAACCTAGCAAGACATAGCACACTAAATTTTGAAGTAGCCTCAAAATATTTATTTATTTATTTATATCAAATGGCAGGCATTTTGAATTATATCAAATGGCAGGCATTTTGATAGTTATCATTAGCCCTTTAATTGACTTCAGGCTTCATAGGGTGGAAGGAACATCAAAGTGAAAGAAAGTCGAGAGGGGGAGGAAGGAACAGGAGAGTGTATCGAATATGTAAAAGAGACAGACACAAAGGTAGAGAAAAGGCGAAGTGAGTACTGTGGAAATGATCGAATATGACATGGAGTCAGGTCATGGTAATTTAAAGTCGGAAGTCAATTGCCGGTTAATAGACCTTTTTGCCGTATGAGAATACGTTGCCCAGGGTGCACCACGTGGAAGTAAGTCTATCGCACACCCCCTTCAAAATATCCAAATACCTATTTCTAATTAAGAATTTTAAAATATTAATTAATTTATCTATTACACTTTCATTCAACATTCTATTAAAAATGGAGAAGTTATAATTATAGTGACATTTTGTCGACTGTACATATTTCTACTAAATGGCCTTAATGTAACAAGGGTGTGTTCTTTAACCTTCAACAGAAATTCTTGGATAAATTTTGGGACCCCATGAAACCCCATTTTGCAGCAAATTCTTTCCATTTCGTAAAACGTTGATGCAAATAATGGGAAAAATGAAATGTGATAATCAAGAATTCTTCTGTTAACCACTAATTACAAAGTAATAGCAATCAAAATTGGATGGGATAATAGTACCTCGATGAGGTATGACGTAAGACCGTTTATCGGACCAGGAAATCATTTAAACTACGGGAGATTTTGCACATGTTATACATTTAATACAGTTGTAGCTTTATTGTCGCTCACAGATCCTTAAGCAGAACGTTCTGTGTATGAGAGGGAATGCCTTATTTTTAATTGCGGCTTTATTTTGGAGACAGGAAATCGTCAAATTTTATGGCCCACGAAGACAACAAAAGCTATTCGTCTGATTGAAGTTTTGGAAAACATATTTTGGAAGGGAAAGCTAGAGCATTGTATACGTATTTAAATTGAATCGTCAAAACAATGTATACCACTCCGAACAATAAATGAATAGATTTTTCCATGATTACCTTACCGCATTGTGAATTGTTGTTTAAACTTAAGGAATTCATGCTAACATCTTGATTTTACAGAAGTAGATTTTGAATGAATTATCAAAATCTTGAAGTTATTGATTTCTTCGTGAGTGGAGTTAATTACGATAGAAGATTTATAAAAGCATTTTGCTCATTCGTGTGTTAAGTTATATTCAACAAATTCAATTTCAGGAAATCTAATTGTAATCTAGAAATTTCGTCAGCGTCCGGTTTATCGAGTTAGTGAAATGGAATGTTTTGCGTGTTCTCCGTATAAATTATAAGTTTAGTTATTTTTCATCCAATGATGATCCAATTTAAATAAACATTTCTTATGCGTTTTATAAAAATTCTCTTTACGAGACCGTCTGTATGCTGCCATTTTGTTAAAATTTTAGGGGTTATAAATGATCGCATCTTCAGATAATACCGCGATTAATTAATATGTCTGAAATAAGCAATTCAAGTATAAATGCCTACCGTGGACGCAATGATAGTCCAAACGTAGTACCAACGCCTTTCCATTTGCGGTGAAGGCACCAACATCGCAGACTGTATTCAGTATCTTTTGAAAAAGAAATGAACAGCTTTGGAGACCTTCGCATTTCTGATATATCTGCTTAGGAACTTCATCGGAAAATGTCGCATAGGTGCAGTTGGACTTGAGGCTTGAAAGAGGTATAACAAAAATTAAATTTAGAAAAATTTGTCTAATTTAATAAAAATAACTGTGAACTCCAAAAATGGCAAAAATAAATGCTAAACCGCGAGGAAGTTAAATCAAATATAAATATTTTCAATGTTGACTTATAACTATTTCAAATAAAAAACATTATTTCAGATTCACATTAAAAAAGATTACGATCAATTATAAATTAAAAAATTTTAACTTTTACAATCTCTAGCAGTCCTTGCTTTCCTATTAAAGTTTAAGTAGGTACCCACTATAGCGATTAATTGATATTTTTCATTGAAGTAGATCAAAAGCTATTAGCAACCTTCCCGCCAATGAATATTCAACTGTTTTTTTCAAACTTTTTGCCCTTTTATATTAGTTCAAAAGAGAATTGGCTAGACTGGTAAATCAAAGAAGTACAAAGTGATAATGAAAAGCTTATGAAATGTATTCATTGTAGAATAAATTATAAGCTTCACTAAATTAATCCTAATTTAAAGCTCTTTATTTTTGTATCACGAAGATTTTTTGTTCAAAATTTTTTCTAAAGATTTTACAAAATAATTTTGAGGGCGAGAATGTTTGGGATATCATTAGTTTTGCTGAATAAAGTTGTTAATCTAAGGAAATAGTAGGCTATGTAAAAATTAAACTAATTGCTGTTTTTGAGACATGGGTTAACTTGTTCTTACGGAGTATTTCATTGGCGGGTTTAAAAATTTTGGTTGATAGAATGGAGGACTCAAAATTTTCAACGATAATTGTACTCGATATTTATATGTTTAGTTATTTCCATTTGGATTTGCACAGGGGTCCGTTAGATTCCCTTTGTGAAAGACGCACTAACTTTCTTTTAGATATTTATTTTTTTTTGCAGCACATTTAAAATAAATATAGAAATCATCAACAAATGAAATCAGATTTAATATTACTTTGCTTAAAAAGCTAGCACCGTTGTGAAATTGGTGTATTAAAAGCGGCAATAAGAAGAAACAAAGAAGATAAAATGATTGGAACGTTTTCTACTCCATGTAAATATTTATTGTAAGACACTTTTCGTAACAAAATGCTCCTAACTTGACACTATACAACATGGCTAAATAAATTGCATCAGTAATATTTTACGCAAGATTGCACATTTACGAATAAATAAATTAAATAATAAAATAATAAAAATTATTACCGACAATATTACTTAATATAGTAAATTTAAAATTTAAGCAGATTTAATATGCGTAAATTGATTCATTATTTATATTTTTACAAATGGACTCAATGTAATCACTGTGTTTGATGCGCTACAAATTCGTTTAAATTTAGAGGGACGAAAATGTTATAAAATTATGGACATGAAGTATGTGTAAACTAAGGGGAATATTTTGTGTCAAATATAGTGCTAGAATTTATTTGAAACAATTAAAAAAATTTCATGATTTTCTCTTTAAGTACAAGCTAAAAAGCAATTAAAAATAGAGAAGATAACAAAATAAGCTAAGAATAAAAATTTTAAATCTCACTTACTGTTTATTAAATCTTATACCGCGACCAACACAGAATTCTGTGTTCATTTCTAGTATTGACGCTTGCAATATCTTAATGGACTGCTCTACAGGACAGTGCATTGTGATTTCTTCGCCAATACAATAGAGCTGATCATCTAAAGAAGTCAAATTCTACTTACGGTAAATTATTCAATAAAACAAAATAAGAAATGTAGTAATTTGAGCATATAGTACATCTAATGGCCCAATCACAAATCTGATACTTCTTAGGTAATCGTTTTTAATCTTAATTGTACTATGTGATGAAAAAATATGGTAACATAATAATACAAAAAGATAATTTTAAAATTAAAATCGGTCCAATATTAAAATGTTTTTGCTTTCTATGGCCTTTGCAATTATGACTACAAAAATTTTAAACATTTTAAATACAATATTTTCTTAGAACAAATTAAAATATTAAATAGTATACAATAACCCCATAATATTTTGTTAATGAGAGGAATGGAATATCTTAATTTACTTTCACTGCATATAGTTTCTGAATCGCTGAAAGCAGAAATGTATCGAGGTCGACAATTTTCCACTGGATCCAGTATGCATGTTACATTATCCAAAATCTGGCATGGAATTTCGTTTTCGCAAACTGAGTCGTTACGACATATATGGTTTTCGCTAAAATATATTTCTGCATTACATTTAAAAATCGAAACCAATGACAAATAAATTAATAATAGTAATGCCATTAAATCGGATTGTTAAAAATAAAAGGTGAATTTTAGGCAGTGTCACGGTAAGTGTAGCGACAAGAGGATCGCCATTGGTCAGATTAGAATTTTCAAGGCTTCATTCTGATTTGTCACCAAATCGGACGTATTTGATTGTTACACCTTTTGCTAAACTGGAGAATTTAATAAAATAATCATATTTTAAATGATTATGAATTAGTCCTAAGTAATTCTATAGGTAGCAATACAATTACATATACGGAATGTATTGCAAAATTACCATGTAGTATATATTTTTTAAAAAAATCCACAAAGCCCGAAAGCTAATTTCATCGAACGAATTAAATTAAATAAATTGAAATTTTAACCAAAATAGAAAAAATGTATTATTAATGAATAACTTTATTTTATATCAAAATTTTCTACGTCTTTGTGATTAACGAGATGAGCATATTTGTTGATAAAATGGATTCGCTTATAAAGTAAGACATTCCAGCGCGCATTATTGTAAATATTATCCAAATCGTTTAAATAGCAATGATTTTCGAATGTAAATCGATAATGTTGTGAAAAACACAGTTTAAAATGTAAAAAGACAAGACGCCAGTCAAAAGTTCAAGAATAATCTAAGGGCTTACAGATAAAAAATACATATTAATTAACAAAATTTAAATGACGTTAGAAATGAAGTATTTCAAATAATTGCGGGATGTACGATAGACTTACTTCCACATGGTGCTCCCTGAGCAGCGTATGCTCATACGGCAAAAAAAGCCTATAAACCGGCAGTTGACTTCTCACTTTAAGCTACCTTGACCATACTCTAAACCGGCAGTTGACTTCTGACTTCAAACTACTATGGTCCGACTATAGTTGACTTCTGACTTCAAACTATCATCACCCCACTGCACTGGTCCATATTCGACTACTTCCACAGTACTCACCTCATCTTTTTCACTCTACCTTTGTGTCTCCATATTCGACTACTTCCACAGTACTCACCTCACCTTTTTATATTCGACTACTTCACAGTACTCACCTCACCTTTTTCCTCGACCACTTTCACAGTACTCACCTTACCCTTTTCTCTACTTTATGTCTGTTTGTCTCTTTTACATCTGTGGATCAATTTTCCGTTCCCCCTCTCGACTATTTTTAACATTGTCTATTCCTTCCCTCTGTGAAACCCGTAGTTAGCTAAAGATCTAATGATAGCTATCAAAACGCCTGCCATTTGTAACAAATGAATAAAAAATTTCACATAGGTGTAAAAACTAACGGTCAAAACTTTTACAAATAACTTTGCTTTTTATGAAGGAAATATAACGATGAATGGAAATTAAGTCGCTTAATCAAAATATTTTAGCACTTTGTTAATTTTACGTAAATGAATGGAACTCAGGAATTTGTACTTTAGAAAGAAAAATATGAATTGTTTTAAGGTTAAGCAATTAGAATTATATGCCACTTGACGCAACAAACTATGTTTTGAATGGTTTATTGAAAACAAAAATAGTAATTAAGAGGGTTTGTCCTTGCACATTAATTTGAGTGTTTTTATTTAGATTGAAAATCCTTTTAAAATTAGCATATTATAATGGTAAAAGTAATTGATTTGAAGATGAGAATATTTTTGCCACTTTAATGCAATGGATATTATAAATAC
This sequence comes from Rodentolepis nana, assembly GCA_900617975.1. Lineage (NCBI taxonomy): Eukaryota > Metazoa > Platyhelminthes > Cestoda > Cyclophyllidea > Hymenolepididae > Rodentolepis > Rodentolepis nana. The sequence continues at coordinate 450 of UZAE01000280.1, read as the reverse complement.
AATATTGAAAAAAGCAATCGAATTGTCTTATTTAAAATTGTCAATCGATATAAATCAATATAAAGCCAACTCGGCAATTAGGACTGCCAGTTTCCAACTTAGGCTAGTTATTGAAGTTTGGATTATAATCTAGTGGACCTTGGGCAACGTATACTCATACGGCAAAAAGTCTATTAACTGGCAGTTGACTTCTGACTTCAAACTACCATCATCCCATTGTATGTCATATTCGACCCCTACCACTACTCATCTTACATTTTCTGAGCCTTTGTGTCTGTTTCTTTTACATCTTTGAAACACCCTTCTATTCCTCCTCCTGAATTCTACTCACTTCGATGTTCCTCCTCCCCTCTGTGAAGCCCGAAGTCAACTAAAGGGCTAAAGATAACTATCAAAACGCCTGCCATTTGTTATAAATAAATATTTGCCAAAATGACCTAGGGCATTTAT
>UZAE01000279.1:0-27667 GCA_900617975.1 Rodentolepis nana | reverse complement strand
CGGGGGGGGGGGGGGGGGGAGGTTAGATAAAGAATTTTGTGGGTAGGAAATGTGTAGCTACCTGGTCAACCAGTCACTGCATCATTAGTACTATCACATTGCCAGACACGAGGGTGGAAATCATACAGCCAATAAACTTGTGAATTTCGCTCCGATGAACTAATGGCTTTCAAGTCAATTACCTCTCAACAGCAATTGTATCTTTTTTTACTATACTAACGTCCTACTGGATTTTAACTGTGGGTTAACTTAACGATACAAGTCTTTTCAGGATGCTCTATTGCAAGGAAGCGCAACCCAGAATTCACAATATTACATGTTCATACTTGTACAGCCACTTCTCAGGCACGTTGTGCTACTGGTGAGTAAGCGTGCGGTGTATGCAGGCGTATGCAAGCTCACTGAGATTGTGTACACTGAAAATATTGCCAAATTTCGCTGGACTTGCATTTTAGCTGATAAAGGAGTACATTCTACCCACGATTTGAAGATGGTTTGACGAATTCAGTGCATGGATTGAATAACATGACTAATTCCTTCGCTTCAAGATTTTCACTTAACCTCTTCAAGTAGGAACGAGATCATGAGTTCTCGATTGTTGCTTTGAGGAATTAGAGGAAATGATGGTTAGTCCAAAATGAGTGTTAGCGACTATTTAAGGCATTGCACCATTCTGGCTGAGGTTTCACGAAATATGATTAGCCTCTCTCTCTGTATTTTCAATATTAAAATTCCTCGAACTAGCTCTAACGCATTATATTAAAACAAGAGAAATTTTTTTGGACCCACAAACAATCTAGACGACTGTTATAGAGGGCATGTTTTCCCTTATTGGGTTTTGTTGAGATTGCGTTCGAGTTCATTCCAAAAACCCGCTACTACTTAGTTTTAATTTAAAGTAGATAGTTGCTAGGTTGATGGGGTCTTAGTGAACATAGAAATAAGCCTGTAAAGGCTGACAGTGGCCTGAATTTAGTGGAAAAGAAAACAATTTTTAACTTTACAATTAAAGGTTACCGATTTCATCTGAGTCTCTGTTTAAATAGCATCGTCCACTTTGGAAAAGCAACGACAGAAATTATCAGGTTATATCCATTAGCACGAAAATGATGGCCATATAAATCGATGAAGATAATATGATTTTTTTTACTGATTGTTGGCTCAAACGTCATTCGGTATTCGTCAGCTCCGACTGCTTGCGAGAGGGGAAACCGTCTGTTAATCAAATTCTACCAACAACACAACAAACCCTTTCAAATGGCACTGCGTAAATTGTAATCCTCCTCTTATTTACTTTCTACGCCCTATTGGTTAGCCGGACACAGGGTGGTTAGGGTGATCAAAAGAAGTGATTTTGAGGTCAAGAGTTAACATATTGCCCATAGCTACATGTGGTGATTGGAAAATCAAATGACGGTCATTTATTAATCGAACAAATTGCGTCTGATTATTTACTTTATTGGAAGTCCCTAAACTGAGAGACTTTCTATTTTTTCTATCAATATGTTCAAGTAGTAAAAAATTTTAGTTTAGAGATGGCAATGATTGAGGAAAAATTTGGAAGTAAAAGAGCTGGAAATAACGGAAACAATTGCCTTCACATTGTCACTATAACCTGTCAACCATACTTGAAAAATAGAATTTAGGGAGTGAAGGCTAACATAATGAAATTAGGTAACTCATAGAATTGAGCCTAGTCATTTTGAAATTTAAATGTATCTTGCATTAATTATCGTACAGTTCCTATGATTCTAATAACATGACTCAATGTGAACTTGATCACAATAGAAGGAACCTAGTGGAAATAAACTCAACTATCATATTATTTCTTTTAACTTAAATTGCAACAACTCAGAGAGGCAAATTTGGAGATTGGGGAGCGCGCAACGTTGTCACCACTGGACAAAGTAATCTCATGCGGATTGAGAGGTGCTGTCCTGAATGCGGAGAATACACAGCCAACCGCCAATCAATAGACATCACTTGCTTTATCAAACTCGCCATATTAATGTAGTGACTGAGCGCCTTGTCTGTACACTCGAACCCCCACTCACACAATTCCCAAATAAATATGTCCCGTATGATGCGTCTGTTTCATTCATAGCTTTGCGGTAACTTAGCTAGTTCTGGGAGTCTTACCAAACATAGGAGAATCTGCCATGGAGATTTCTGAGTAGAGTCAAGGCCTATAAGTTTAGCATGCCGCTACAAGATAAGTTCAAGAGCTAACGACTAAAATTTTCACCTGCAGAGACCTAGTTGACTTATGAACAAAATAATGGTTGAGAAAAGGGGGAGAATGTATATGTGAAGACCTCGGCTATTACTATGTACACACTCGTTTTGACACTAGGTTCGCGTTTTGATTGTTCAATTACTACTGAATGGAGTGAAATTGGATGAAGGAAATTGGAGGTAAAGTGGAGTTTTAAGTGAATTAAAGTCTAATGGTTACAGATTTATAAAAAAACGTTTGGATAATGCAAATACAGAAATATTATTCAATGTAAGGTAAATATACTGTTGAATATTTCCTCTTGGGTAAATAATTTTATTATCAATGTCTCCACTACCTTCCTTTTGCATATTTCGGAGACAAAATCGTAGTTATCTATGTGTCTAACTGCCTTGGGAACCACCGTCTGATTTGGAAATTGGGTTATCGGAGTAGAGATCGGAAAATATGAGTAACCTTGGAAAAAATGTGATAATTGCGTAAGTGTCCTCTTAATCTGTAATCCCGAATGCATACATATTTAACGTTAGTAATGTCCAATCTTCTGTAGTTATACAGAGTAGTGCCAGTGTGCACAAAACCCCATTCCTTTTGAGATATTTCTTTCCATTTCGCTCTAAGCAGTTCTTATAGCACTAAAGTCTTGATTTTGCCTTCGTTCCAAATAAATAGCTCTCCTTAAACAACCGGTTTTCATCTTCGGACAGATCAGTATTTTGGTGGAGCCTTTAGGATGATTGACCATTCTCGTTACCCTGAGCACAAAAACCTTGCACTGGCATACGTCTTATTACCGCGGAACCCAAGACCCAAGAATTGTGACAAAAGGGCTCAGTTGGTGATTGTAACATGTGAATAGGGGTGTTCACACCATCGCTACAGAAAGCACATTGCACTGTTTTTGATTGGTTCCATTTGAATGCACTAGGAGAGAGCATGTGACCTGCCAAACAGAGAGAAAGAGAGGGGGGGGGGGGGCTTGCGTGGTCAGAGTAGACAAAAAAAAACTTTTTTTTCACGCCATTTCCAATTAGTCATGTTCCATTGGAGTAACGCGGCATAACGATTTTGTCACCCCCTATTTAGTAATAGCATAAAAGTACAATTATCTTCTGTTCCTCCAAGAGAGTTCATTAGCATAACAAAATTAGTTGTGGAATTAAATGTCTTCTCCTTTATTGAACTTTGTAAGAAATTTCAATTTATCCGTGTTTTTACCAAAAAAAAATTAAAGTTTCAATAGCAGAGTAAAACAAAAACTAAGAAAGGTTGGAAAATAAAAAAAAAGAAACAAAAAATCGGTTCAATTCATTCAAGGTCGTTGGATAGTATGTGAAAGACTTCAGCTGGTCAATTCTAAACTTGTCGTTTATTCAATCGCGAGCACCATATATTATTCGTGGCTGGATTGGGTCCACTTGCTTCAGTATGAAGAAGTCCCTTGAAAATGCTACTTTTGGTACTTCGGCATTCCAACCAAGAGAAAAAAAAGTGAACTTAAGTGCATTTACATATCTTGAGAAAAGTGGCCACATTCGTGCGAAATTTACTACCAATTCAAAGCTATTTCCAATCTTAACGTGTCAGTAAATAGAAAGGAGGCTGGTTTCTCATACATAAGTGTAGTTATATTCATTCTCATCCCTCATTCTTTGATAAATTCGACATGATTCCTATTTAAGTTTATTCAAGCTTCCAAGGTTTCATTACCACCCTGGATTCGTCTTAACTACTAGTTTAAGAAAATATCATTAGATCAAGGAAACGAACTACTACTATTTCAATTTAATAAGCACCGAACATCGCGAAGAAGGGGCACCAAAGACAATTTAAATGCAGTTTAATAAATAAATGAATAGAGAATTAACTTTCATCACATAAAAATCTTAAAAAGTAAAAATCTAAATTTATTAAATTCTTTTGTTCAAGTGAAATTTATTTATTTCAAATGGCAGGCGTTTTGATAGTTATCATTAGCCCTTTAGTTGACTTCGGGCTTCACAGAGGGAAGGAACAACAATGTGACAGAAAGTCGAGGGGTGGTGAACAGAAGAGTGATTTACAGATGTAAAGAGACAGACATGAAGGCAGAGAAAAGGTAGGATGAGGACTGCGCCAGAAGTCAATCGCCAGTTAATAGACTTTTTTGCCGTATGAGTATACGTTACCCAGGGTGCACCACGTGGAGGTAAGTCTATGTTCAAGTGAAATTCAAAAGAGCATTAGTATTGGAGCATCATAATCAAATAACCCACTTGATTTGAATTACAAAAGTTACTCTTTTAAGAATCACTCCTTAGTTGTCCAATCAAATTAGTGGGAAACGCTACCCCAAGGTTTTTACTATAACACAGCGTGCTTGAGCGTTCTGAAGGTCTACTGATAATCACGGCCCTGCGTACAAAGGCCTCCCAGAAGATAAGCTAAAATTATCCGCACAGAGAGGCATTAACTAAACCCACGGTTACAAAACCTTTTCAGTGAACACTCTCCTCATGATATATTCTGCGTTCTCAGAACTTTGGGAGCAAATTATCGTAATTTGGAGCAAGTTACATCAAGCATCTTTGCTGAAGGCGAATTGTACTTTTCCCTGGCTAGTTGGACATCTAAGAGGACTGCAAAGATTCTGCCAGGGACTTATTTGTGCAGCACTCACTACACGTTAATTTCTTTTAGATATCTTTTTCCAACCCAATTTCAATGAGAAGTTGAATTTGTCCACCAATCAATGTAGACCAGTGAAGTAAATTTAAAGTAGTCAAAATCGAAACACCAGATTATCATCGGTCAAGGTCTCTCAGGTATACAATTGAACCTCTATTACGTCTTTTCTAGCTTACAGATTCATGTTGAGGACGATAAATCGGTCTGCAATAACCAAACACATTAAGTGAACTCAAGGACATAGTACTTAAGGAATTTTTTCATGAAAAGTATAGTTTTATTAAGCAAAAACTGTAGGTTGATCACAGGAAACTTAAAATAGTTGGGATAATTGATTTATTAGTAGCCTTGTTTGAAGTCTATTTTTGATGTAAAGCTGACAAACTTATAGCATTTTGTAAGATAATAACTTCGCATCGACAAATTCTACATGCCTACTAATTCATTTCGTTGGCAAAATGTACAAATGGACAAAAAAACACAAATTCAGTTAATTGCCCAATTGTGCCCCACTTCGTATGTTACTCATAATTCGAATGCTCCTTACTCAGTACCATTGCCCTCCCCTTTCCTCCCCATTTCCACCAATAAACGCTCCTTCTTTCCCATCTTGTCTTCTCACTCGAGAAAGGCTCTGTTCCCTGCAAGCGTTTGAACGTTCATTTGTTTGTCTTATCCAAGGAAAAGAGCCAATTTAGATGAACCAATACTCAATTGGAATTTGAAGTCGATTTTAAGTGTCCTTTATTTAAATAGGGTGAAATTTAGCCTTTGAACATGGGGAAGTATAACTATGGTGGTTTTTTTAAATACCCCACCAAAAGCAGCCAAACGGCCTCTTTGGAATATGAAGAACAATCAAAATCCACTTTTGCTAATAATTACTTTTATAAAACTCATTCGACACAAGTCACATATTTGATTTGAGATACCAGTTTTTTAAATAAATTTCCCTATTCATGGAGACTTTACTAGTTACTTTTTTGTTGTAAGTTTGCGATAGAATCAGGGTGGATTGGCTTCTTTAGAAATTTGGGCCTTACTTTCCTAGACTTAAACGAACTTTGTTAGATCAAAGTATTTTAGCAAGAATTAATCACACTTTGCTCAACTATTCAATTCAACTTACTGTCTATGAACAGGGTAGACGAGGAATTATTGAATTTGATGGTTGGGATATTAGAAAATGACGAGATGTGATTCATTCTTTATATGAAAATTAAAAAAACTCAATGAATTCGGCAGTTTTGGAGCAGTAGAGAACTTGCATTTCCAACTTCACTCTCCTCCCCTTATTCGATCCTTTGCGGACTATGTTATCATTCTTAATCTTTAGAAGGTTTTCCACAATGTTTCCTTGTGTTCCTTATTAATTGTAGTAAAGGCCAAGAGAAATTGCGGGACCTATTTATGAGAAATGAACAAAATTGGCTCTGTTAGGCCATCTCCTTTTTTATTTTTGGGGTGTGGGATAGACTTACCTCCACGTGGGGCACCCTGGGTAACGTATACTCATACGACAAAAAGTCTATTAATCGGCTTCAAACTTCAAACTTCTATGGTCCGATTATATGTCATATTCGACCCCTTCCACAGTAATCAACTCACCTTTTTACTACCTTTGTGTTTGTCTCTTTTACATCTTTGAAACACTCTTCTGTCCCCTCCCCTCTCGAATTTTTTTCACTTTGACGATCCTTCCCCTCTATGAAGCCTGTAGCCAACTAAAGTGCTAATGACAATTATCAAAACGCCTGCCATTTGATATAAATAAATTCTTTATTTTTCGCATGCGTACTCTCAATCATAAAGTGTTTCTTTCTTTACACGTATCTGAACTATTAGAACGATGCAACGCCAATTACATGTGTTCAGCTAATGCAACTGAAAGAGCTTTAATATGCCCATTAAATAAAACAAAAATACTATTATGAATAAGTTAACTCAGAGGACGTATAGTCGAGGGACTAAAATAGAAATTAAATTTCACATCATTTTCTGAGATTTGAAAACTATTGATCGGCAAACTAAGCCTATAGTTTTTATACAGCTATCAATCGGAAGAACCTTATCGTCATCGGTATGTTTATTGATACAAGCCAACGTTGCTCGCTATTGTACTCCACCTCTGCTACCCAATCGCCACGCATTTATTCTCAAAATTTAATCTGAATTCCTTTGTCAAATCGAAAACTTTAGACACCCAGGGGTAATTATATTTCTATCTTAACCCCTGCGCTTCATTATCTACAGTGGTATTCAGGATATTAGTGTCAGATCGCATTATAAACCACCTGTGAGCTTGATAATGAGTAATAGTCAATCTAGCTATCTCATTGGTTGTAATTGACAAAATACAAAAACGACTTGAACTAAACCAGACCAGCTCTCGATTGTGTTTTCTACGATATCCCAAATATGTAATGTTCAACTTGCGCAATTCTGCCGTTCCCCGTACCTGATTCTGTCTACAGAGACTAGCCTACCGTCAGCATTTATAGCTCTCGCCATCACAACTACTTCTTTCGCCTTATCATTCAACAAACTCCCACATCTAGTAGCCTGACCTAATATTATCTCCCATTGACTGAAAGACACTTAATAAGTAAAATTGCAGAACTAGCTGTACAAAAGTCCAATTAAATTTAGGTAAAATAACAAGTAATTGAAAACGCAAACCTTTTACGCTATTTACTTTGCAATTAGCTCTCAAATCTGTTTAAGTAAGTAAGTAAGTTTTTGTTTAAGGAGATGGACAAAAAAGCAACTTACAAGGGAGGGGAGTGTAAAGTGGGGGGTATAACGAATGAATGCAGGGATTAAAATACTGTAAAATAAAATTTAATTCAGTTGTTTCGTTCAGTCAGTATGTACAGTTGATATACAAAGCAAAAAGCAACAGCACAGAGGAGGTTTTCGAATGATCGTTACTTTTATTTCTAAACTTGACTGCAAAGTCGTTCATCACTCTCCAATCTAACTGGGCCATTCATGGGATTTTCATTAATTGTGGAATTGATGAAGCCACCAGGACTACCTGCACGATCTGTAGCCCCAATGAAAAGGGGATGATTTGAAAGATTCAGTCTTCCCACAATACGACTGCCACTTCCATTCGTGCATACTCCGCTGTCACTGCTTGCATTATTGCCCTCATTGCCACCATTTTCATCATCAGCTTTGAAGGTCACTCGAGCTCCTAAGACACCTCTTCGGGATCCTCCATGCGTCGATCGTTGAGGACTTCCAGTTCGACCTAGCGATGCCAAACTCACGTAGGCTGGATCAGTGCCATGTTTCTTGTACGGTTGGTAAGATTCTTCTGATTGTTTGTCTCCATCACAAATGGTCACTAGTCCTGCTCCCTTTTGCAAGAAACCAAAGTTGGAAGGTCGATCATATTCCAACTGAATGACGTTGTCAGACTCATCTGAAAGTGTGGGTGGACCATCCCGAAGTAGACCTCCTGGATTAGCCGGACGATTTTCATTATAGCATTCATACATTGAGTTAATTCCATTTGGAACCACTTCACCAACATAGGTACCTTCGAAGGGCGTAGGAGAGGCACCGAAAGCAAGGCTTCCATTCTGAGGCGGTATGAAGCCATTTTGATATTGCAACCAAGGCCAGAAATAGCTTGCTCCAAGCTGAGCAGCAGCTGGATTATTCATCAATGGCCACGGAGCGAATTGAGAAGCTGCTAGACCCATACGCTCAGCGTGTGTTCGAGACTTTGGTGACGTGAATCGATACCTACTGTTGTTTGGAACAGGCATATGAAGCAATCGGAATCTCCAGGCTGTTTTTACGGTCATGCCAAACCACAATACAAGCCAAAGGATGAGATAAAGTATTGAGAAGATGACATAAATTAGAGGGAGCTTAATTTTAGTATGCCAGTAGCACTGCAACATTGGACCGAATAGACAGCTTCTTGTAAAGGCCAGGCATCCAAATGATAGTGCGGAGATGAGAGAAGGCCAGAACGTAATTGATGACTTCATATTTTTCGATTTTCCTATGATTTTTGTTGGGGTGCCACGAGTACTTCCAGTTTTGGAACGGAGAGTGTCATTACTCGCTGACAGAGCAGATGAAGCTACAATTCGAGATGACGCATTTCCTAGAGCACTCGGGGACTTACGAACTGGTCGCCAAATTTTTGTTGTCACAGCAATAACACTAGGTCCCAATAGATCATTTTCTTCGACTAGAGTCTCTTCCATGATGGTGGAAGCCTTATCCTCTCTCAACACCGTATCTCGATGTTTCATAATATCAAATTCTCCAGCCATAATAAGGTTCGCATAATTGGTTACTGCTCGTTGGAAAAGTAGTTCACCAAAAGAATAAAAGGCAATTAGTCCAGCTATTAGAGCCAAAAAGCCAATAGCACTTGTTATAACACAAATCCAAGTGGTTACTAGTTGAGAACCATTTGGAATGATATCGATTCGATGACCAGAGGTGTCCCGTGCACCAGCTGTGTAGATTTTTATCAGTAGTTCCATTGCAGCGGATTCTAGAAGTACATAGCAACCACTTATAAAAGTATACACTGATAAGAGTCCCGAAAATGATCTACTGGTAAACCAGAAGGGAGCAGCAAAGCGGACCATTAGAAAAGTAAATGCAGTAGCAAGAAGAAGGTATTCAGGACTGAAGTCAGGAGGAATTGATGGGTATGGGTTAGTTGTCAGTCTCACCTTCGTCTCCTGGCTTCCATGTCCTGACACCATCTCTAATTGAATTTGATCTGGATCTTCAGCTGAGACTGAAATATTTAAAGCTGTCAAATCCACTCCTCTAGAACCGAGCAAACTATTCAGCAACCAGTCGAGATTGGAATGCCAGACATATTCTATAATTAATACAAAAGGATTAAAAGTGAAGATAAAGGCGATTTTTAAGCTAATGTTAATTGAAAGGTATTGTGCCGGTTGTTCTAAACGTCAAATTCTGTCCAGTAGACACCAAATTTACTCGATCAAGTTAAATTGGTAAATATTTATTTAATGCCTAAATTAATTGGAAAAGACATCGAATTATAATTAATATAATTCTTACTTCTAGGAAAATTATTTGTATTTCTCAATGAATGAAAGTAAATGTAACTAGTTTAAAAATGTGAATTTGAGTTGCACAATGTTTTCTTTTTTATTCCGCACAAATTAAGGTTTCATTGTTAATTTCATTTAAACTGGAAGCATAATTGACGTAGTCAATTAAGTGTTACCGGTTAATTTTACGTGAGTTATGAAATAACGTTGGCTATTGCAGATTTATTCAACCAATTGGTGAGGGCGCGGTAACTAACATGAGGCAATGGGTATGATTCATCGCATTTCGGGGGCAGGAGCGTTGACGCCCACTAATCTCTCACGTGTTTCAGCGATGAGAAATCGCCTTTCTACTCACGCAGCAACCGGCCAACCAGTTGAGTCGGCATATGGGTGTGCCTCTCGTTTCCTAGGTCTTGATGTAATCACAACGTAACGACTATTACGCCCAAGTAATTCCCTTATTGCTAAATTGCACTTTCAACGTTGACTGTAAGTCAAGTTACTGGACTTAATTAAAAAAAATAGTGAGCTATTTTGTAAAGAATGCCACAAAGGTGACCACTGGCTTATATTTGTTTTAATAATCCGATTATTGTGCTACTAGATAACGGATGTAGATAACTGTTTTTTAAGTAAATAATAAAACGCCATTCAGATAAATATATTTTGATATTGCAAAGCCTTTTCAGCTTATATAGTCAAATGGAATCGAGTTCTACCATTCATCCATTCATTCATTTATTTCAAATTCAATTCTTGCAATTCACCCTTGAGACAAATTATGCGAAAGACTTCACCAGATAACAACGCATTTTATGTCCAATTTTTGAAAAGTTGAATAAGTTCTATACTTACAAATAATGCTAGATAATAGGCATCGTTGCGTTACTGGAGCAACCAAAAATTTACCGGTGAGTGTAACCTAAGCAACCCTTTGTCTTGTCTACGACGTTATTTGATTGCAAAGGAAGTTGACCGTATCGGCGCAGATATCCTCTGACAAAGGACTTCTCCCTTTTGTTGAATTGTCAATTTGCCAGGTAGTATACCATATTTTTGTGAAAAATATCATATAAAAAATAATAATAATGGACTTTATATATATATATAAAGACTCTATTCTCAAATTTATCGCTAGATAGACTTCCACTTTAACGCCATGACTTAAAGTTCTTTTAGTGAGAAAGCAAGCGAATTTACACTCCATAGAAAAAAAACCTAATTCACAGCTGCGTGAGATTAAGGTCACTACAGGGTTAGACCATGGTTAAATACTGCAAGTCCTGAAATCTTTCTTCTTTCCGGGAATAATTAAATTTTCAATTTGTTTGACTTTACCATGGTAAATTTTGTGCATTTAGTGAGTTAAAAGAGCCCTTAATAAAAAATCAGGCATACTACTTAAATTTGGTGAAATTTTATTTCCATACGTTGTTAAGCCGTCAGAACACTCAGATGGAGGCGGGGGGGGGGGGGGGGGGGGGGGGGGGAGAGTTCTACTATATTTAAATTACCTCTTCTATACTCTTCTACTTGCATATATAGCTAGAAGAAGATGCCGATGAATCGAAGTGGTGTGACCGATTTGTCAACATGCTCGAATGGAGCAAACACGAACTGACCTAGAAAACCTGGAGATATAATCTTGAAAATTGACCGTTGGTGCATTTGGATGTTGTTTGGGAAAGAAGCTAATTCAACACTGCTTGAATTCAAATAAATCAAGTTTCATGGAATTGTAACTTCAAAATACACACTTTTCCATCTCAAACCCATTTCGACTCATTCGCGGACTGATGTACTGTATCATATGTTCCCACGAATAAAAGTTGTACGACTCCCCCCACTCACCCCACCGCCTATTGTTTTGGAATTTAAAAGGAAGAATTAATATAAACTAAGCTTTTTAATCAAATATAAAATAAGAAAAGTTGAGAATTAGGTAGTAAAAAGTAAATACTAGTTCCATAAATTCATTACTTTCCATTTTAAGTCTATAATTGTAAGGAGTGTGCAAGATATCATAGAGATCAAGTAAAAATTGTTATTCTTATTGAAGATATTGTTTTCAAGATCGACTGGTCTCAGAATCCACCCCCCTCCCTCCGAAGTGCTATTAAAATGCCATTCCATTTATTTATTCAGGTAGCCGTCCAATTATGACGAAAATCTTTATAACTGACTAATACTGGACTATCAAGATCACGAGTCATTTACTTATTCAAAGACTCTCCAACTTATCAGCAGACTTCGGGGCGAGTGGAAACCAGTTATTCAAGTACTAAGACACAGCTTCATCATTGGAGATTAATATTAAAGTCCGTCAAAATACAATCGTTCAAAAATCAAATCCATTGGTGTCCCGTCGTGATTAAGTGAATGGAAGCGAATATTTATTTACACCTTAAGAATAAATTTAAACGTCAAGTAATGCACACCTTATTTACGTTTTTATATGAACTGTATTAAGTCCAAAATTAACCCCTCCCCCTCCCCAGAAGCCTTGATTGGTTTTGTATTCCCCCTGATGTGGCTAAAAGTTTGATTTCAAAATGTTTGATATTAAAGTTAAATGAAAAATTCAATAGTAGCTCAGACGAAACAGAGCCAGCAGATTTTATCCTCCGAAACCAATACTTATTCATTTGGCTTTTTTGCAGGCATTTAAAGAAATAAGCAATCTGAGGAAGAGCGTCATAACACACCTATAAAACCACCCGTTTTAATTGAACGAAGTTTGATAATGACCGCTGCGAACTGTAGCGCCAGTTAATAGTTGTGGTTAAAAGAAATTTCGAACCCACCAGGATATTTAATACACGAACTTAAAACGGAAATTAAAACAAAGGATTTCAAATTTGACTTTTGCTTAAAAACAGTAAGATAAGCCTACACACCTAACAAATTGCTTGTTAATATATAAGTTAGACCTATTTTTTTCAAACACGTAGCATTAACGTCAAAATAAAAAGGTAATATGGAAAAAGAATTTAAAAATGAAAATAGTTTATTTTACGATAATGTTTGAGGAAGTATGCTCATCTGAGTACGACGCCCATAAACCCATAAATTTCAATGCACATATGTGAGAAATTTACGAGATTTTTTAGAAACGCAAAAGTAATTTTCACACATCTATCGGTTTAATGATTGCGTATTTCAAAGGTACTTACATATAGAATCTACAAATTTTATCCAAAATTGCGATTTTACTTAGGATCGCAAAAAGGCGAATCTTCAGTAACCTTTGCTTGTTATGAAGTTGCTCATAAACACCGATGACAAAATTAAGATTGGCAAGTGCTAATATCTACTCTGTTCTTCTGGGTTGCCGCATTTCATGCAAATAGGATATCTTTCATTCCTATGCCCGTCGAGTTCGACCGTCCCAAGAACAATTTGTCTTCCTCAACTCTCATTCATTTGAGTTTTGAGAGATGTTACAGGCAATTATCTGTAAAGATCACTAAATTAACAATAGATAGCCCAAGACCTGACTCAACTTGAGTTCTTATCACACTATAAATCGATTTACTTATACACATCTGTACTTTACCAAATTATTTCTCATTTCACATGTTTACATATAAAAGTAAAATGGGTGTCATAACGAAGAATAAACCACTGAGTAGTTTTAGATCAGAGCACATTTACTAACTAAAGTATATAAAGCATATAAGTAACTTTTGTTGCAATATTAGGCTTGAAGCAATTATATTTTATTTTAAATAAATAAGGTAAATAATAATTCACAAGGGGAGGAGGGAGGAAAGGGGGGATGGTGTAAATGTTAACGATATAAAATAAAAACAAATCTTTGTATTAATATTAATCGCATTATTAAATGAGTCTTGAATGCGACGATTTTGCTTAAATGAAAAATCGTTAAATTGAAAATTAATTAAAGCAGAGCATTTGTTACCATAATTGTTAATAATCTGACTTGTCTATATTAAACTTGATTTCTGCATGCATTGTTCTTTTCGTACTCATAATGTATATTAAATGGAGGTTGACGATTTTTTTCCTTAGCCCGACACAATTTTGCAGCAATGAAATTTGAACTTGCCTCAGAAAGAATGAATGAAACCACATGAATACAGAATTCTGATTTATGAAAGTTCATCTTAAATGAACTCTAGAGAGATTTGACATGATAAAAGCATGTATGCTGGTATAATAATGGGTAAACTTAATTAGGAACCCAGTAGACATATTAGGAAATAAGCATTTTGGTATACGGAGCAATGGATTAGCATTTACTAAAGCCCACACATATTGGGAAGTCTAATGTTCTTTTCTAACCTTAAATGAAGTTCCGGTGCCTTTCTGTTAGCTATACCGATACAATTCTGACGGTTTAGAAAGTGAATGACAATCGATTGAAACATCTTGTTATGAACTATGTGATTCGCAATATAATTTGTGGTTTGCTTTCAATTCATGTAAAATTTCTATATTAAAGTGATAATTGCAATATAAATCAGTAATTAGAATCGAAAATAGGATCGCTCATGTTATTATCTCGTTTTTTTCATTTTTATGTCTATGTAGATTGTCATAATGTATGGATATACATTTTATAAATATTCATTTTTAAACACACAATGATTGTATTTCTACTAGCGAAATCTTCCATTTAAAACGGGAGAAATTGTATTTTAGTCATCATCAAGTCAGATTGGCAGGAAGGATATCTGTTTTGACACGGAGTTGAGGAGGGGTTGGTGGAGGTGAGGTGGGGGGGGGGGGCATTGTGAGATTTCCATTGGGAATGCATGCAAGTTCGTGAATTTGACCGACGATGAAACCCCATGTGAACTCATTAATTTTTCAATAGACTTATGCGATTATTATATTGTGTTTTAGCAAAATAAATTTCTCAAAATCTGTTCGTAAAATTTAGAAAGGATTGCAAAAATAACACTTTTGAAGTTTCTTTAATACAAACCAAATAGATAATAATAATAATTTATAACAATTATAGTCATTGACTACTTTACCTTAACAATAATATTTGGCAAATTTTAGGGCTTTGAAAACGAAATTATAAATTATATAATAATTTCCCCTAACGTACATTGTCTATTGAGAGATGTTAATTTATACGTCACTCATCAACAAATGACTTTCGTGCAAGGAGAAAATTCATTTCCAAAGGGTTGAAATGTTTAGATCACGCAAATTCAAACATTAAGATTAACTCCCATGCTAAAGCACGCTATATATTGCGTTAATCACTGAGAAAAACAAACATTGTAGTTAGAACTCTCTGCCACTCGTTAAACGTGTCTAATTGTCACAAGTTGGAGTTTTTCTGCAATATAGGCGTGTTTGTGGGAGAGCTTTGTTTTACCAAGCTCAAAAACAACCTTTGAACACTAACAATAAACGAGATTATGTAACAACTTCATTTCCTCAGTAAGCGTCCGAATCATTCGCAAGTAGGCCTTGTGAAAGGGCACGCTTTCGAACAGTTGAATAAAAATGAATACCTTTTACTCAAAAAAAAGTGTGTATAAAAAATTCATGTCTAATTCGTCGTGCATAGTTGCATGCTTATTACAATGTGCTAAATGTCTTGCATGATTTATCTCAAAGCTGGCCATTAAGGTAATTACGTGTTATTAATGAGTTCTAAAATTCATTGCTGCTTTTGGGAGGTCAATTTGTTTAGAACGTTTAGTGAAAAATACAATTTTTCAACATTGACGATTAAAAAATTCCACGATTTCCAATTATCCTTTGTCTCAACCACCGATGGATTGATTAGGTTTTCAAAAAGAATGTGAGATCTTGACAGCATAAATAAGGGTTTTCTTCAAAACTGTTGCAATGTGTCACCTAATACTTCAAACCCGTCCATCATCACCTCGATCACAACCACCCCCCCCCCAAATCCATTTAAAGGTCTACTCAATCTCTGGTTGCGTTTGACTCTCATTTGATGCATCTACTGCAAGTCTATTTTAGGCAGCCAGTGATGACGTGGAGTTGAACCCACCCGTCAGAACATGAAATTAATGAATCTCACTCCCTCTCTGGAATCCTCCAAGCCTGGAGTAATTCCAGTTTGATTCGTCTCGAAACCTGCTGTGCGTAATCAGTTAGGATTGTCAACTAAGTCATCTAAAGAGACCGGAAAGGTTGCTGGACTTTTGTTCCAACCAAATGAACTCTCCGAAATGTCTTTGTCAGGGCGACCACATTCTAGCAAAATATAACTTGTTTCCCCTCTTTGAGATCATAAATGTAGAGAAAATGAGAAAATCGATTTTTCTAAGCCTGCTCCTCTCCCAAATCAAACAGTGTCAAAAGTGGTAAGACGAAATGCAAGCGATACTGCACTTTCTCTTCTTAGAAATCGTATTTTCCCTTAGACAGACCTCCCTTGGTCTCACTGTGATCTCAATTCTACTGATTATGCTCATTAAATTTACACACAACTGGTACTGTCATTGGCGACTTTTATGTGAAATTCGCCAGGATGAAAATTTCGAAAAGGTAGCTTCCTGTGTAGTAAGGTGAGGAGGCTGAGAATGAGATTCGTTATTCGTTACCGTTAAGGTACCGGAAAACCCATATTCATATTTAGGTGACCCGAAAACAGATCCAATAGAGATCGATCTGAACGCATATTACCTTCCCGTGACATCTTGAAACCCCTGAATCATCGGGTCAATTGTAACGTCTGAAACTTCAGAAGACCATAAAAGGCTTCAAAGTGATTCCAAAACTCAATTGCACTTATATGATATAGAACATTTTATCCTAGAAATATTAAAACAAAAACATACTGTTAAAGGGTTGTAGAACTTGTTATTTTGAACAATTTTAGTAAGGCCTACCATTAATCAATTACGTGCTATTAAAGAGTTTTTTACTCGCTACTTTTTGGGGGCGTTAATATTAAAACATCAACAACTGCTGACATAACAGAAAGCATCAAGCTTTCTATTTGGCTGGAGCATCAAAGATTAAGCACCGTGAAAGAAATTCAGCAATATTTGACATTGCAGTCAAAGCCCCATCTGGGAAATCGAATAAATGTCCCACTAGTGGTGTAGCTCTCTATGAAACATGGAGGAAAGGAACTTACTAGGAGGCATGGCTTCATTCCTGATTTGTTCAGCTTCGAAAACCGCTATAGGAAGCAGAAGAGCGAAGGAAATAATGACATGAATGAGACAAGCAAAAGGTCTCAATTGCCTTCTGGTTGCAGCACACCATCCGGGGTGTTCAAGAGCATCCCTACGTTCTTGAATGATGAAGGATTCAAAATCCGGTGAATGGGAGGTCTCATTCAGTGACTGAGTGGATCTTGCTATACGAGCTCGCAGACGTTCTGCAGCTTCGGGATCTGCTGATCTCTGAGCTAGACGAAAACATGGAAGTTGTGCGAGCATTGCATGAAGGTGCAAACAATCTCGTCCAAGAACTATTCCATCATTAGCTGAGTGGCCAACGCGTGAAACCGCTGCGTATACCATTAGGGGGAAAAGTGTGATCACGATCACTAAGCATGCCACTTGAAGATTAAGTGGCAATCCCCAGTTCCATTCCAGACCAAATCTGGGATGAAGTGACTGAGATTTGAACACTTGATACCGGACAATCGCTAGCCAGAAGAGAATTGAAGTGGATATGCCTATGAAAGCAGCATACCACACTTTCCAAAGACTGTCGAACCCACCAACACAGTAAATATTGAATTTCGAACGCCATGAAGATTTTCCCAAGCCTGAGGGTGCAGAGGTGATGGGAAAGTCCCATATCCTCTTTTTGGAATGATAGAAAGCTGGATGGGATTCCGGTTCCGAAATGGACATATTGATCACAGTTGTATCGCAATAAGGCGGCGTTGTTTTCTATTGCTCTAGCTACACATGCCCTGGCACATGGCTCCAGCCGTTTGAGTGTAGCTTTGAATAGGGCGTTGGTGAGCCAATGAGAATACGCCTTGTTGTGCACTTTGCGCTGACTGGTTGAGATAGCAGGTGGTCGCTCATTGCACGTAGGGCACGAACTATTCTGTTCAACTTATTTTTAGTCGAGAAAATAACGCCGAACTTGAAATGTGACTAATGTTTTAATTGAATTATACGTTTTGGTTTCCATATGATAGGGATTATCTTAACAATTAGTGCCATAATAAAATGAATTAATAATGGGGGGGGGGTGAGTTATTAGCCCTAAAATCTATTTACTAAAGTTAACTTTCACCATTAATTTGTGGTTAGTGAAAGAAGATTCAGTTGCTAATTTATTGCTAAACTAACACATTCCAAATTGGCTATAACCGTGAGCTCTATTTGACTAGATAATGGTAAGTTATACGGGATGGTAAACTGATGGAGGCTCCAGTGGCTGTAGGATTGGAATAGAGGTCATCCGTTGAAGTGAAACAAAGAAAACCTTCATCAGTTGTAGACATAACATGGCTTCACGGCTAAGAAAAAAAGGTAGTCCTATTTTAATAATGAGACGCGGCACGGGGTATGATCTCGACCCCCTGATCAATATGGAGTTTTCAGGGGGGATTGAGACAAGTAGTCAAAAAACTGAAATCAGACATCTCCGAAAGCACCGAGTAATGCACAAATATTGCATACCTAATTGAGAATTAAAATTTATTTCTTCATTTATCATTAACAACGAGCATTTATTATGGGCTCTAGAATGTTCTCAAAAGTAGTCCAAAAACTAACCCTGATCCGTTGGATATCAATCGTCATAAATAGATAGAGCATGTAACTCACTGCAAAATATCCTGCATTTTAAGATGAAACTAAACTCAAAACCCAGAAGCTGATCGATTGGAAGTGATTTCAAATTTATTGCTGAAAGGAAAGTCTATATATGTTCAGGACTACACGCTCTTCCTGAAACTTCTTAGGAGATCAATGTTGTCTAAATAGAGACAACACAATGGAGATTGTTTCCTTTAGGCATTACTTAAGCAGGTGGTATCCATGCAATCACAATGGGAATGGTGAAAGTTTGCACCCATGGTGAATTTCAAAACTGTCTATTTTGATTTGTGCATTACCTTTGGAAAATAGCCCACCTGAAAGTATTTTAACAGAAATAGAAGAGAACTTATGACGTCTCCAGTATATATAATAAAAGAAGTTAAAATTAGAATAATTTAAGTTTACCTAAGCGTGGGAAACGGTGAAAAGGTAAAAAACTTTTGGACTGAACTCGGCCGATCAAAAAAGCCTTGCTTTATTCGATTTCAGGAGTTAGTTAGTGGCTTACTGTTTCATAATCAAATGTCCCAACACATTTCCCAAAATTTCCGATTGAACTAATATCAGCATTGTCGGATGTTCATTTACCAGATTGCGAGTTTAAAAGATTCAAAAGGCAGAGGTCTCTCTAGGTAAATATTGAAGCTTTTAACGTTAGTTGTATCCATAAACTATGAACTAATGTATTCCTTAAGGTAAATAAAACAGTAACGTTATATTTCAATTCACAGAAATAAAGTTATGTTTGATTACTATATTCCAAGATTTATGGCTTTTTAACTGTGTCAAGACTCAGAATGGGCGTCAAACTTAGGACTTGCCAGAACGCGTTTCATTGGATTTCGACAGCAATGGCACTGAACCCGAAGCAGGGCGACCATACCAGACCTTCAACATTATACGCCATTTAGGCACATTAAGAAGTTGTGGTGCATTTTGAGCATTTGTTTCATTCCCCAATTCATATCATGATGAAGGACCCAAAAACAGTCGAAGTCAATAAAATGAACCTATCACACCAGTTATAACTATTCCACTATTTCACTTTTTTGTACAGTCTTGCGGTGCATACCCGAGGGTAAAAGACAAAGGCTTTTCAATTAAAAAAATGTGGGCATCTGGTTCGATCGTTTGATAAACTCACTGTGAGACTCAGCGAAACTAGTGTGAATGAAGTTCTCCATTCGTTACTCATCTAAATAAGCCCGTGTGAACACAATTTTAACTGCACAAATTAATCCCCAAAGTAATATATTCAAGACATCAAATCTCATAAAATGACTTCCATTTAAGGTAAAAATTACTCCATATGTTGAGTTTGGTCTTCTTCTATTGCGGTGAATTAATGTTCCTTCTCACAAAAAAATTTGTGTCAGTGGGGGTAATCTCATTAAAAATTATTCTCTCATGCTCACTGTTTATGCAAATACTTTTAATATACCACTTCTTAACCACCTGGTCGGCCACAATTTGCAACAAACCTCTGGTAAGTTATGAATAGTTGCATCCGGCTGCGTTGTAAACTCCTTACGAGACAAGATGACTTGAGTGTGAGTGACTTTAACAAGAAGTTATCTACTAAGGGGACAGGAAGATGGTACTTATGCTACCAATAAAAGAGTTCTGTGGCCGATAATCGAAAGGGGTAATGGATCATATTTATGCGAGGAAATGTCATTAAATACTTTTGAGTTGCTTTAGCAGTGTCTCTGAGGTTTTCAGCCACTGTTTTCAAGCAATCCATCCAATAATAACATTCAAGTTCGTCATGAAAGTTCATTCTCAATGTTACACTTTAATACCGAATGGTGGATATTGTGTGCGGGTTTGACCGTTGGGTGCTCAATGCAGTGACGGTTGCACTTTACGTAGGTATTTAATTAAAGCCCCTCAAGAATGATATCGAAATCTGTTATTTCATTCAATAACTTTTGGTTGCGTGCTTCCTTTTTATCAGCACTCATTTTGGTCTACTTTTAAATGCCTTTGGTTGAGCATCCATTCGACTAAACCCTTATCATCCTGGAAACCTTAGATATTTCGAGTGAGAAGTGGAAGAACGCCACGTTGGATATGATGGCCTCGTTATGAAAATCCGCCCACAAGTCAATAATCCAATCGTTTATAAAATACTTCAATTCGACCACAAAGTAACTAGGTGAGTAGGGTAGTTTACAGTCCTCCCCTCCCTCCCCCCCCCCCCCCCTCCTTCATTTATGTTTGAGCCACATGTGCTATGGTTAAACCAATTTATACAATTCTTAGGGAAAAAGTACTAAAAAACTAAGCAAACAAAAAGCCGTTGTCGAATTAAAGAGGGACGGCAAAAAATGCCATCAGTTATTATTATTTATTAAATCAATTTTATTTCTCGAAGGCGTAATAAGGCTTGACAAAGAAAAGAACGAAATGCATGGTAGTATTTGATTTTGTGCAACAACTAAGTTAGTTTCCGCAACTGTTTGCTTTACTTTGTCCTCTAAGTTTACTCAAACTTTAATGATAAACGTCAACAGGTCAATTATATTTTGTTTTAGACACAATTGGAGCAGATGTGACGGAGTGAGTACCAATTGTGTAACAGCTTGAGCTAGCTAGATGCTTCTCAGGGTAAAGTTAGAGTTCAGTGGTGAGGTATGGCTAACTTACAAGGGAAATGGACATCACTATTCTGGAGACATCTTCAATAGATAACTAGTGACTGATTAATTATGTAAAAGGAGGCATTGTTATACCTACCACACATACAAGTACGTTACGCCTACGCGATCTATTTAGTTGAATATCTAAACAACTCTCAATACCATTGAGAGGAGTCATCCTTCAACACTCACCAAGGACAGAAGAGTGGTATTCTCAAAATCCACATTAAAAACCGTGTTCTGTGTTTCTTTTGAGGGCCAGTTTTATCAAATGCAGTAGGTTACTACCTACGGTTGTGACTATTGAAATTCAACCCTTCACAGTTGGGTATTCTTTGAACACTTTCAATACTAAATGCCTTCATGGGTCAGGATAACTTTATGCATAACAAAGGGCAGGCTTTATGACAGTCATCATTAGCCCTTTAGCTGACTTCAGGCTTCACAGAAGTTAGGAACATCAAAGTCACAAAAGTCGAGAGGGAGAGCAGAAGAGTGATTAGCAGATGCAAAAAAGAGGCAGACACAAAGTTAGAGAAAAGGTAAGGTGAGCACTATGAAAGTGGTGGAATATGACATACAGTCAGTCGGGTTATGGCAGTTTGGAGTTAGAAGTCAATTGTCGGTTTATAGAATTTTTGGCGTATGAGTAAAGACTGTCCGGGGTGCCCACGTGAAGGTAAGCCAATCGTGCGCTCCTGGTCAGTGTAAATAAAATTGTGCAATACCCTTAATCACCAAATGCTTGTTTCCTGAAAGAATATCGAATCCTCTGTGGTAGTTTGAATGGCCAAGGAAAACTCTCAGTGCTTCATTTGCAGCTATTTTATTCGTCAGTACTTTTGAGATAGTTACTACTATAAAAGATGGCTTAATTATCGAATTTAATCGAAAAATGTCTTTAAATTATGCCTTCATTCACTTTATTAGCATAACAAGAGAGTTTCGAAGGAAGGAAATCATAAAGTGGAACATGTTTGAAATTTTTAACAAACCATGGTCTGGTTATTGATATGTTTGTTGGCATTTGGGGGGGGGGTTAAATAAGTTTATGGCCTCTTACGGAATGAAATTAAGGTCAATTGCGGCCACATTAACCTCATTCGATTGGCTTATATTGTTCTTTTTCACCGCCTGAATGAAAATGCAAAAAAACTAAATTGTGACTTTAAAATGTTCTAATTTTAAATAATATTACCTTAAGGAACTAATATTAACGAATAGGAGCAAGAGAATGGAGAAATTTTTTCAAGCACGAGTGAGGTGAATTTTGCTTGGAGCTTTGGGGTTGTCTGCTATTAATTTCAATTTAGCATCTGTTATCTTGGAATGCTGTGGATCATACAAGGGAAAAACTTTCGACTTTCGTGTTGAATCCTTGGTTGATACCCTTCTATAATGAAATTTATTAGTTCTCACGCATTGAAACATTTCCATTTTAATTTAAACGGTTTGAGAAAACTTTTTATATTAATCGGCAGGCGTTATATCCTGAATTTATTTATTTATTTATATTAATCGGCAGGCGTTTTTTATAGTTATCATTAGCCCTTTAGTTGACTTCAGGCTTCATAGTGAGAGGAGGAGTATTAAATCGAAAAAAAGTCGTGAGGGGGGAGGGAAAGAAGAGTGTTTTAAAGATGTAAATGAGACAGACGCAAAGGTAGAAAAAAGGTAAAATGAGTACTGTGAAGTGGTGGAATATGACATGGTGTCCGGTCATAATAGTTAGAAGTCAGAAGTCAACTGCTGATTGATAGACTTTTTTGTCGTATGAGAATACGTTGCCCAGGGTGAACCACATGGAGGTAAGTCTATCGCGCACCCCGTTTTTGAAAACTAATTTTTTTCTTTTTGAATGTTTGAGCAAACTAGGTATAAGCACTACAATTGACACCCTCTCTACCGAAAGCACATTTACAGCTTTTAATCAATTTTTGGGGTTTAAATACTCGGTGCAAATACGCTGGTTCTCACGCTCTCCTCCCATTCTCCCTCGTCCCTATGGTATGTACTTATTAATGAACAATCCTTTAAAGCTAATTTCTAATAGGTATAGATGACCGGAAATTGGATTTATAGGTGTACGCATGTAGAATGTTTTTAGAAAGCCATGTAATTTACCGCCATTGGGGCGTATTTCCAGACAGTTGACGACTAGACCGACTCTTTTAAATCGAAATTTAAAGGAAAGTATCTCATAATAAGGGTTGAGTTTTATATGCACTACACTCTTTAAAGATAGTCAATAGATTCCGGTTTTAAAACATCGTCTTTCTTAAGAGAAGGCTTTGCGTTCATTTACTGAATATTTTAGAGCGAAACATATATTTGTTTCAAATGGCAAGCGTTTTGATAGGCATCATTACCCATTTAGCTGACTTCAGGCTTCCCAGAGAGAAGGAGGAACGGCAAAGTGACAAAACATCGAGAGGGGGAGGAGAGAATAATGATTCACAATTGTAACAGAGACAGACAAAAAGGCAGAGAAAAGGTAAAATGAGTACTGTGGAAGGGGTCGAAAATAACATACTGGTGAGTACTGTGAAAATGATCGAATATGACATGGAGTCAGCGAGTACTGTGGAAGTAGTCGAATATGACATACAGTGGGGCGAGTGCTGTTGAAGGGGTTGAATATGACAAGCAGTCGGGCTGATTGGTAGTTTGAAGTGAGAAGTCAACTGCCGGTTGATAGACGTAGTTTGAAGTCAGAAGTCAACTGCCGGTTGATAGACTTGTTAGTTTGAAGTGAGAAGTCAACTGCCAGTTAATAGACTTGTCATGGTAGTTTGAAGTCAACTGCCAGGTAATAGACTTTAGTTTGAAGTGAGAAGTCAACTGCCGATTGATAGACTTTTATTTGAAGTCAGAAGTCAACTGCCAGTTAATAGACCTTTTCAGTCAGAAGTCAACTGCCGGTTTATAGACTTTTTTGCCGTTTGAGTAGTCAGAAGTCAACTGCCGGTTAATAGACTTTTTTGTGAAGTGAGAAGTCAACTGCCAGTTAATAGACCTTTTTGCGTTGAAGTCAGAAGTCAACTGCCGGTTAATAGAATTTTTTTGCCGATAGTGAGAAGTCAACTGCCGGTTTATAGACTTTTTTGCCGCTTTGAAGTGGTCAGTCAAATGCCTACAGTGGGGTCATGGCAGTTTGGAGTCAGAAGTCAACTGCCGATAATAGACTGGGTAGTTTGAAGTGAGAAGTCAACTGCCAGTTAATATAACGAATATGACATAGAGAAGTCAACTGCCAGTTAATAGATCATGGTAATTGAAGTCAGAAGTCAACTGCCGATTAATAGACTTGGGGTCATGATAGTTTGAACTCAGAAGTCAACTGCCAGTTAATAGACTTACTCATGGTAGTTTGAAGTCAACTGCCAGGTAATAGACTTTAGTTTGAAGTGAGAAGTCAACTGCCGATTGATAGACTTTTATTTGAAGTCAGAAGTCAACTGCCAGTTAATAGACCTTTTCAGTCAGAAGTCAACTGCCGGTTTATAGACTTTTTTGCCGTTTGAGTAGTCAGAAGTCAACTGCCGGTTAATAGACTTTTTTGTGAAGTGAGAAGTCAACTGCCAGTTAATAGACCTTTTTGCGTTGAAGTCAGAAGTCAACTGCCGGTTAATAGAATTTTTTTGCCGATAGTTTGAAGTCAACTGCCGGTTTATAGACTTCGAATATGACATAGAGAAGTCAACTGCCAGTTAATAGATCTTAGTTTGAAGTGAGAAGTCAACTGCCAGTTAATAGACTTGTACCGTTAAAGTAAGATGAGTACTTTGAAAGGGGTCGAATATGACATACAGTGTGGGTGATGGATACTGTAAAAGTGGTAGAATACGGCATTCAGTGGGGTTAGTACTGTGGTAGGGGTCGAATATGACATACAGTGGGGTGGTGGCGTACTGTGGAAGGGGTCGAATATGACATACAGTGGGGTGAGCTACTGTGGAAATAGTCAGAAGTCAACTGCCGATTAATAGACTTTTTGATTTTCAGTCAGAAGTCAACTGCCGGTTTATAGACTTTTTTGCCGTTTGAGTAGTCAGAAGTCAACTGCCGGTTAATAGACTTTTTTGTGAAGTGAGAAGTCAACTGCCAGTTAATAGACCTTTTTGCGTTGAAGTCAGAAGTCAACTGCCGGTTAATAGAATTTTTTTGCCGATAGTGAGAAGTCAACTGCCGGTTTATAGACTTTTTTGCCGCTTTGAAGTCAGAAGTCAACTGCCGAATAATAGACTTTTTTAAGAAGTCAACTGCCAGTTAATAGACTTTTTTTGCCGTATGGCCGTATGATTATACGTTGCCCAGGGTGCACCACGTGGAGGTAAGTCTATTGAAAAACGAATGCCGAGTGATAGAATTTTTGCCGTAAGAAAGTACGTTGCCCAGGGTGCACCACGTGGAGGTAAGTCTATCGTAGTTAACTGCCAGTTAATAGACTTTTTGCCGTATGAATATAACGAAAGCCGAGTGATAGACTTTTTTGCCGTAAGAAAATACGCTGCCCAGGGTGCACCACGTGGAGGTAAGTCTATCGCACACAAACTTCCGGTTAATAGACTTTTTACCGTATGAGTATACGTTTCCCAGGGTGCACCACGTGGAGGTAAGTCTATCGCACACCCACCAGGTTGCACCACGTGGAGGTAAGTCTATCGCACACCCCGTAGAGCGAAACATAGGATATAGGGAAAACCATTCAGCCCTGGAAGACAACTACTAAATGTTCACATGAGAAATGGAACTCTATAATTATTAAAATGGTTGATGAAATTTTTAAGGCTAATAATAACCCAGTTGCCACTTGCATATGTCCCTAGTACATTGGACACCTTGGGCGTCGGCCCTGACTAGAGTGCACAGGTTCGATTCCCTTTGGCGAACAACCAGGGGGGGGGCGGAATAGCCAACTACACCGTCTAATAGAGGTGGATGAGAGAATTCGAGTTTATCGCAGGGGAGCGGGCTATATGATGTGAAAATCTATCCTATATGAGTGATAATGAAGCCTTTCACGAATGGGCCGGGAAACTGCAAAGTATGCTACTGTTCTAGCAGACTTTAAACAGACCCACTTGAATTTGTTTAAGAGTTACGCCTCGTCATGAAATTGTCAATCAGCAATAAACTGCAGCTGGAATTTTCAGAGTTATTATCAAGAGATAGGTGTACCGATACTAAACATTAATGGCGACTTTTGACCACCTGTGGAATTGGAAGTTTTATCTCAAGACAAAGCAAAACCTCTTCGAATGACCAAAAACTCAATTAATAATAATATTTTCGTCATTAAAGGGCAATCTAGAGTGTCTTCCTCCATCCCACACAATATAAAAATAAAATTATTAAATTATGTCTGCCCCATACTGGGCAATTGAGTGTTAATTCTTCGGTTGAAATAATTTCTAATTAGGGAGTAGAATCATTTTAATAAAAGTTTGGGTTTTATTTGTTGAAATTATTTTCATGTACATAGCGCGTATGCGTCATTACCAATTGTTTATCTCTGCTGGAAAATAGATCCTGAATAGTGTGGTCATGAACTTTGCAGGATTAAGAAAATGGTGCTTCGAGGATTTGCTCGTGAGCGCAAACTACTCAGCAACCACCAGTAATCACTCGTCGCCATTATTTAGCGTAGTCCACAATGTTTTAACCGACTCATAAGCTGTGCTAAAAGCCATTGTTGAGGTTTTAGCAAGGTTTGTATTTGATAGAGAGAAATATTTATTTACTTATATCAAATGCCAGGCTTTATAAGAGTTATCATTAGCCCTGTGTTGACTTCGGATTTAACAGAGGAGAAGGACATCCAAGTCACGAGTGTGGAGAGGGGGAACAAAAGAGTGATTCACAGTTGTAAAAGAGACAGTTAGGCACAAAGGTAGAGAAAAAGGAAAGGTGAGTACTATAGAAGTTGTTGAATATGCCATACAGTCGGGCCACGGCAGGTTGAAGTCAACCATCGGCTTATAGCCGTTTCTTTGCCGTGTGAGTAAACGTTGCCCAGGGTGCACCACGTGGAGGTAAGTCTATTGAACAACCCAGGTTTGTGTTTGAGAGAGAAATATAGTTCTAAGGGAATATAGGAAAAGACTCGAATTCAAATAATGAAGTAAAAACTTATTTGCGTTTTTATCTTTCTAGGCAATAATTTCTAATTATCGCATTTTTAATAGTAAATAATGTAAGTTGGTATTGGCACGTACTAAGTCAAAGCAAAGTATACGAAACACGAAAACATTTGTCTTATGTTTTGCAATACCATCCACTTGCAGGTCATTTCTGTCCTCT
>UZAE01000278.1:0-27668 GCA_900617975.1 Rodentolepis nana | reverse complement strand
TTATGGAAGCATGACATTATGAAACTACAGAAGATAAATTGGAATTAAAAAACTTCCGAACAAATAATAATGACTGATTCAATAAAATGGTGAGATTAACCTTTCCGTGAGATCATCCAGATGTTGTCCAAGTGCTATTACATTGTATCCGTGTTTCAGAGCGGCTGCATAGATCCTTCCTCGTTTCATTCTTGAGCAAAAACTACAAATACTACTGCACTGCTCTCCAAGTTCACTTGCTTTATCCATGATTTCTATTAAGAAAATTGCACAGCTTAATTACTATCAGTAGGGGGCGGGGGGCGGGGGGGGGGTGAAAAGTTACTGGAGTAAAACTGTTCACTTCAATTAGATTGCCATCTAACAAAGAAGAGTAAAAAACATGGGATGGTGCCTTTAAAGTGTTGAGTGGTCGTTTGTGAGGCTTCTATTTTT
This sequence comes from Rodentolepis nana, assembly GCA_900617975.1. Lineage (NCBI taxonomy): Eukaryota > Metazoa > Platyhelminthes > Cestoda > Cyclophyllidea > Hymenolepididae > Rodentolepis > Rodentolepis nana. The sequence continues at coordinate 27,233 of UZAE01000278.1, read as the reverse complement.
AACACCGCCGAATGTGCATTTTCATAAAAATGCCTTCAATTCAAGGCTGCTCAACGAAATGAAAGTGTTTCCATGAATATAATCTCGAGAATTAAATTAAAGCTAGGAAAGTGAGCCAAAAAGTGCTGAAGAGTTCTCTCTATCGCCATCTTCAATGAATAGGATCTGAAATCGGCACAGGCTCTCATTCAATTGGGCAGCTTTGTGGGGAGCTCCAAATAAATGTACATATTATTTAAACGGAAATAAACAAAATTAGTATTAAACAACAAGGAGACTGAAGAATTAAATGAAAAAACTCACTCTGCTCCTCATAGTGATACTTCACTCCAAGCTCTGCAAGATAAGGAATAAGGGGTCTTGGATCAAAGGCCGAACTTCCCGGATCAACGGTGACTGCTCCAATCTCAAAGAAGGGATAATCCGGACGTCGCCGACACGTCTCCTGGTAGGCATGCATGCAATGCAACAACGACAAGCTATCCTTTCCACCCGATAAACAGACCAGGATCTTATCTCCGGACTGTATCATTTTAAAGTCATTGATAGCTTGGAGGAAGGGCTTGTAGAGCTGCTTGATTGGACGTCTCCATAGGGACTTTTCATCCTTCTTGTTCATAAGCAGACTGGGTCTAATTAGTCCTTTGGTTTTTGATGCGGGAACGTAAGGTCCATTGAGACCCTTAATAACACCTTCCAACTCTTCAATGTCAATTTCCTCGTCACTACCAACAAAGTCATCCTCACTGACTGTTGGTGACCTACGGCAGAGGACTGAAGTAGCGCAATTATCATCGATATGATTATTATTTTTTTGTTGGTAATCTCGCTGAGAGCTTTCTTCAGAAGATAAGTGAGCACTATTACTCAAATGAGAATTTGGGCTAAGGAAAAGAATGAAATAAAAAAGAGTAGTGCCAATGTTCAGTTCATTAAAAAATAGCACAGATAATAATAGACAAACTAATGCCATTTCATGGCCTGTTAGTGATGATAATGAACAAAGGAGATTTGTGTATATGATACGGAACTATTAATTCTACGGCTTAAAATAACCTCTGACATAAAAAACTCATAATATAATTCAACATTTTACATACAAGTTACTTAGCTACCAAATAACTTAGTTTCATTCAAAGGACTAGACCAAGTCAACAAAACAATTTAATCTACTTTACAAAATCATTTTCTGGTCAAGTTATAACAATGCGCAAGTTATTGCGATTTTCTTCTTTCTCTGTTGGTGCCCTCTAAAATTAAATGTTTAATCCCTGTCTTCTACGATGCGAACAGTAAAAGACCATTAGAGTAGATTCTCCAATATGGCCTAATAATTGAAAAATGTCCTGAACAGTGATCATTTAATATAGAAATCATATAAGTGGAAGATAATTCGCCGAAGGAAGACTCCACCACTATACAAGAGAAGTCGGCAGCAAAAGCGTAAAAATGGACTCAGAGAGAGAGAGAGAGAGGGAGAAGTTAAGTAGTGCTTTATTTGACGGATTTCCACAATCCTTAAGGCAAGAATTTCAAGCCACTCGAAGAGAAGTTCCCCCAAAATTAACTTTATTATTTTTTTTAAAATGAAAACTTACGCGGTGGATTGATTAGGAGATGCTGATCTTGCAGGCCTTTGAGTAATCTCATATTGAGAGCAAGAGCACAGAGTCTTCTCCGAACGAAGTGAATGCGATGATGCCATACTAAATAAGGTATTTGTACAAGGATCCATAGTGCCCGGTACCCAGGGTGAGGAGGGGCCAGTTGAAATCGCCAACTGACCAATCTCTCCACGTATCTGCGCCGCGGCTTCACACGGGAGAACAAACCATCGGAGTTTCTGGCTTATTTGATCGAAACTAGAAGTCACATCAGGCACTGGAGAGACAGTGGAGTTCTTCACAAAGTCCACAGCTCGTTTTAACTCTACTTTAGCGGCTAAGAGACAGTCCTAAGGACGAAAATAGAGAAAAAAATTCGTAGTTTAGTCAGCGTAAAATTGCGATCTAGAGTATAGCAAACCTGAAGGGTCTTTGGAAGAGGACCGCGAGATTTGGGTTTAGCACGACGCCAAACCATGCCCGTATTGGCATACTTGACGTGACCTAGCCACTGTCGACCTTCCAGATGATCCTGCTTGTGATGTTTCCATTCACCAGTCATGGTATCGTAGGTGTATAGAGGGAGGAAGGCCCAGCCGTATTCAGCGATGAAGCAAACGGCTTCGAGAACAAAGTCCGCCTCATCATCGGGCATGAAGTAGGGGATGGAGAAGCGAGTGAACCCGGGCCTGAAGTCAAAGATAGCGCGTTTATCAAAGAGAAAAAGTCAATTAATCCACACAACGGATTAGCAGTTTTGACGCATAACTAAGGAAAAGATATGAAAATATGAAAAATCGATGCATTGGCAATTTCAGTTGATCTATTACGCGATGATCGAAGAGGTCTTCAATTAGATTATTTGATTCTAAAGTAAATATTTGAAAACTTTAAAAATGGAAACCATGACTATTATTCATCACTTATTTTGATAAAGCATCCGTGAGGCAAGTAACTTAGCAATTAAAATGGTCAAAAAAAGAGGCCTGGGTTCAGTGGTATCATTTAGCACTACAGAAGTCCATGTTGTTGATGTCAAAAAATCACCCTTTGGTTTCAACCCCCCCCCCCTCCCCCCTAAAGTCTACGTAAAACATTATATTTCTCAGTGCTAACGTTTATTAAGGGTTAGTCGGGTATATTCAGCCAACTCTAAGCAGTAAATAGTTACAAAATGAAGACCTTTGAAACATCGTTTTGATGGTTAGATCAGAAAGGACAACTCACCTCAGAACCTCCCGAGATACATTTTCATATGGTTTCGTCATGTGGCAAGCTGAAGTTCCACTAAAACATGAAAATTATACCATATTAATATGCTACAACTGAGTACCCCACTACATTAACTACTGTAGCCTTATGGGGTTAATAATAAAATTGTATGTCCAGGCAATTAAATGCGTAAAGAAAGTAACCTGACAACAAGAGCGTCTTCATATAATTGGGCTAGAGATTCATCGATCCCAAGGAGATCCATAGCATAGGGCCCTGCGCAGACACAACCCGACCGACACTGTATTCCAAAGAGGTCATTGAGAAGAGCAGCCACGAAGGTATGGTGGAGAAACATGGGTCGATCGCACGGTCGCTGTTCACCATTCCGTCCAGCCTCAGAGGTGATATCGGGAAAAACGTGACGTATAACCACTGAGAAGATGGGCAAGCGTGGGGCCTCAGTACCCCCTAATACTAGAAGAGTTGGGCATTTCTTGAAACGTTCCCACGCTCGTCTAGAAATTTTAATTGAAGACGGAATAATCTCTGTATATACCACCTTTACTGATAAAAGCAACAGAAATTATGGATTTGTCGCAAGTAATAGCAGATAGCATTAGACACGGATAGCTATAATATAGCTTACAGTGATTGACAAATACGTATGCGATCGCATATATGATCCAAATAGTTGTTCGGATAAATTAGATGGTGAAAGTTCCTCAACACTCTTTATTGACACGAAAAAAAATCTCAGAAAGAAACTGACACACAAATAGTAAAAATTTCACTATCACACTTCAACCACCGTACTGCCAACTGTTATTATTATAACGCATAGTAATGCAAATAAACCCGAAAGATTTTGAATCATCTGAGTAAAATGAAAAGTAGACAATTTTAATGAGGTTCAAATACGGGTTTATTGTTATTAATATTCCCGCAGTAATACAAAAGTTACAAGTTTTAGACCCACGGCATTTGAATACAGCGAACACTAGGCGAGTTTAGTAAATTATGAAACGGAAAATGGGATCAAGACGCAGTTAACAAAGGCAGGCCATCAAAGACTTTGCTTGAATTTGACTTCTGATAACATTGAGTTGCTCATATTCTTATAAGCAAGCACAGTTTGGTGTTCTTTAGGGTCTTAGCATTCAGCAACTTGCACGAGGCCATAAAACAATTTTAGGAGGGGGGGAGGGGGGGGGGTTGCTCCTGAAATAAACATTATCTATCATAATGAAGAATACATGAAAAAGTAGCATGCCAAAATTGAATGAGATCATGCCACATTGATGATAAGGGTAAAAAACATACTCCAAGTTCAAAGCCCTTACAATGCCAAAAGCTATTTAAATCACAATATTGATTAATGATTGACCTTAATTTTGAAGACTGGAACAAAGTAATTAAACAAGGTCTCCACTTATGCAGTTACTAAGCGGGTTGTAGTAATCAAAGCAACCCTTCTATGTGGCCACGTTCCTGAGCAGATGCCACAACAGTTATATAAAAGCTAATGAAGAATGGAAGTTTTGACAAATAATTCTAAAAAGAAATACACTGTCTATTTGATAGCAAATATAGGGAAATACAACTAAGCTCATGAATATAATTCTAATCATATACTTCAATCACAATGACTGCTATCTGGAATAAAAGCGAAAAGCATATGTTTCAGGCGAAACTTACTTGACCACAACCTCTTCCCGAGCCATGATAACTTCAGGAGTGACAGCCTCCTTTAATTGCATGGCCAAACCAGCTCGAATAGATTCAACAATTGCAGGTGTTCCACCCTCCTCTCTTTCCTCGACATCCTGAAAAGGCAAGACTATTCAGTAAATCTCCTTCCATATTAGTAGATGGAAGATGATGAAGTAAGGAACTCACCTTCAAGTAAACCTGGTGCTCTCTTCGAACAAAACATACACTTCCTCCACCACAACCATCGGGATGTTTCTCACCAGCCTTAAATAGGACTCTCTTTGCAATTAGTATACCAGGGGTTTGGACTCCTCCCACAAATTTGTGAATCGAAAAGTACACAGCATCCTTATACACTAGATCACGATCTGGTCTAAGATCGACATTACATCCGAGTTAGTAAAAGGTCTTTAACCAAATGTTGACGTAAAATGAGTCCAATCTCACCCCACAACAACTGGATTTATATCGATTCTCACATAGGGAGCAGCGGTTGCATAATCCCAGAAAACTAAACCACCGTATCGATGAACAAGGGCGGAGAACTTGTCAACGTCAATCAAGATACCGGTTACATTTGACGCGGCTGCTAGGCATACGATTATATGACAACCCAAGTTCTTGGCATTCTTTTCCTCCTCCTAAAATGAACGAGGACAGGTTTCAATTAGTAGAATTCAGTAGAATGCAACAATATTCTAGGAGCTTACTATAAGAACTTGTTGAAGATATTTATAGGATACATTCCCTGACTTGTCTGTTTTGAGACGAACTATTTTTGCAGCTAAATGTCTCCAAGGAAGCATATTGGAGTGATGTTCAAAAGGACCGGTAATGACTATGGGAGGATTTTCAAGATGCAGATTGTGAATGAGTTTGTGAACAGCACCAGTACAACCGCTGCCAACAAAAAAGACTGCATCATAGTCACTTGCTCGAACAGCATTTCTGACTATGTCTTTAGCCTCATGACGGAACATAGTTGTCTGAACTGAAGTGACACTGGTCATAGTGTGGGTGTTGCCGTAATTTGGGAGAACTTCATTGTAAATAAAGTCCTCAATGAAAGATAGAGCACGGCCGGAGGCAATATAGTCACAATAAACCACTAAAATGTGAGAATATGGTTAAAATTAAAAGCTGATCTAAATGAACAACCAAATTCAATTTTAATTAAAAATAAAACGAGTCCATATTTTAGACAAATAAAATACCCCGTCGATCACCGAAGGCGCTTGTAAATACTTTGTTATAGCCAATAACATTCTTATTTATATAATCGAAGAAATCTTCAGTCTTCTCGAAACCAGATATATCAGTGTCTTTCTGACTTTCGGTTGTACTCGATCTAACAGTACTTGTAAGGCGATAAACGGTTGAATCAACGTCACTGAGATCGGGAAGCTTTGGCAATTCATAAAACTGACGATGACCAACAGATAATTTATCGGCGGCAGAAGTAAAATCCATCTATAAATGAACTAATCAGAAGTCAGACAGCCCGATTCACAGTCTCCGCTGTGCAAATCTGTTGGGATTTTAACGCGTAAAAACACGCAAGGGAGTGATTAGAAAACGAAGTTCTCAACATTAATTTTCACATTCAAGTGAACGAATATTCAAAAAAATATACAATAGGTTGAAATTTCAAATTTTGAAATATTTCAACTCGAAATTAATGAAACCTTAGGTCCAAATAAGGACGTGAATAGTCTCCTCACAATAGCCTCACTAGGACTAAAATGACTTTCTCAACATATATTTGAAAAATTTTTGATACATTTGTATTTATTTTTGTAAAAATTATAAATTAGGTTATTTGGATATGTTAAATTAATTTTTTGAAAATGTATTTGATGTGTAATTCTACTTTAAGGACCGTAACCAAGATGACTTAGTTCAATGAAAAAATCTCGCTCAACCGACATAAATGGCTTGTAAGAAGGAGACATAAATGCCATGCGATTTACCATAAGTTAGTCGACCCCCCTCCCATAAGTGTATTTCAACTGAAAAATTAGTTCGAAATTACTTTAAAAAAGTTGGCGTAGTTTGGGTACTAAAATTTTACGTGCTTAATTATATTTTCTGCCGTCTGACAAAGTGAGTTCATCTGCGCTTCTATTATTCTAACCGTACATCCATTCTACAAAATAATAAACGAAATAATTATAGTTATTTTATCTTCCAATTTTAGCCAAAGTTTACAAATGTAGTCATAAATGACAAAGAGTGAAAAATGTGTTCATAATTTATGGAATTTATTTTTTGGAATGTATAACCAAATATTTTGATTATAATTCCTCCTTAGAAGGGTACCTCTTTTCCTCTTGTTAATGACAATTTAATTACCTATCTGAAATGGAATAAATAAAATACAATTCAGACGAGGGATTTGGGCTACATCTAGCTTCCATTTGTATAGGATATAAAAAACAAAAAAAGATTTCAGCTTTTGGTGTTAAAGTTGTATCGGAATGTATACTATATGGTTTTTTTGAAGTATGTCTTCGTATATTTCAGTATAGAGGTTTGCGATAGACTTACCTCCACGTGGTGCACCCTGGGCAATGTATACTCATGCGACAAAAAAGTCTATTAACTGGCAGTTGACTTCTGACTTCAAACTACCATGGCCTGAAAGTATGTCATAATCGCCTCCTTTCACAGTACTCAACTCACCTTTTTCTCTAACTTTGTCTGCTTCTTTTACATCTGTGAATCATTATTCTGTTCCCCATTTCGACTTTTTGTCCCTTTAGTATCTTCCTCCTCTCTGTGAAGCCCGAAGTCAGCTGAAGGGCTAATGATAACTATCAAACCGCCTGCCACTTGAAAAAAATATTTCAGTAATGAGCACCTTAACTTTGATTCCTTAGTTACAGCCATTTTAGTGTTCCAATAGACTAACTTAACCCAAACCATCCTTAGCTGCCAATCTTTTGCTTTCAGTATATGGTTATCAGTTAAAGATTACTATTTTTCCAAACTATGCCTAAAACGACACGAGTAAGAAAATCATTTCTATGGTTTGACATAATGCTTAAGGAAATTTTTTTATCTTTCGGGAATTATCACGATTAATTTTTTTGGAAATCCTGAACATGTTGAAACTACGGGCCATACAAAGCCTGCTAACGAAATAGGTACTTTCTAACCGCTTCCCTTAATTTAAATGCATGGGTTCTCAAAAGTAAAACGCTGCAACTCTAATTTAACCATTGTGTTAAAAGGCAAAATTATAAGAGAGTATAACAATTAAATTTACATAAATCGAATCCTCTTTGAAAATTAACTCATATTAACTACTTTAGAATAGCAAAATTATCTTGAGAAGGATTTGGTTGCCTTAGAATCATTTGAAACCGATTGCAAGTGCAGAGATTTACAATCAAGCAAGTCTGAAAAAAGCTGTGGAACATGTTAGGAAAATGCAAACTAAGATTGTGCAAGATTGTGAATATTCAATAATGTGAATGACCAAACAGAAGATTATTAGAGAGTGCATTTCCTTTAACGATTGTTCACGGACAACTTCAAGCTCTACCAATTGCTGATAATTTATTTATTTATATCAAATGGCTGGCGTTTTGATGGTTATAATTAGCCCTCTGGTTGACTTCAGGCTTTGCAGAGAGGAAGGAACATCGAACTGAAAAAATCGGGAGGGGGAGAGGGGGGAACAGAAGACTCTACGATATATTAAAAGACAATTATGGCCTTAAAAAGCGGTAGATGGGGCCCAGAAAATTTTAAATATAAATATTTGTCAACCCTGTATAAGTTCCACCACTGGCACGGCCTTATTCACAATTGCACCATTTTTAATCTATTCTTAATAGCTACAACCACAGCTCAGAACCTGATGGGCTGTGCTAAACAAAGCACTCTGGGTCTTCCTCTCATCGTACTCTCAGCGATTCCCTAAAAATTTTATTTGGTTCAATTCCCGCCTAAAGGCCTAGAGGAAATGTAGTTAAAATGAACTTTACCAAAATCGGGGTGTGTAATAGACTTAACTCCATGTGTTGTACCCTGGGCAACGTATACTCATACGGCAAAAAGTCTATTAACTGACAATTGACTTCTCACTTCAAACTACCATCACCCCACTCTATGTCATATTCCAATACTTCCACAGTAATCCCCTCACCTTTTTTCTTCCTTTGTGTCAGTTTCTTTTACATCTTTGAAACACTCTTCTCTTCCCTCACCCCCCCGTCTCGACTTTTTTCACTTTGAATTTCCTTCCCCTCTGTGAAGCCTGAAGTCAACTAAAGGGCTAATGATAACTGTCATAACACATATTTGATATAAATAAATAAACTTTACCAAAATCTAATTCCGGCGTGCCCTTTCAACTTTTTTTGAGACCTCACGAAAAGATTTAAATAGTTAAAGTTGCGAAGTACATCATCCTAACACTTAAGATTCTTATCCGTTATTTAATATTCTGGAGGGATCGAACGTGTGGGCAGATATTAATATTAATATTCATTTAAATTACATTCAATATTTGCCGTGAGCTTAGTTTCAATACAATTTATGCTTGCTATACGCCTGTTTCCTCTACACCGTCGAGGTGGCTTAACAAACTCCTAGAGACTTTCGGATTATACGCACTGTTTTCAGCTAAATGGATGAATGACAAGGCTTAAATCTGTTTGTCAAAAAAAAGTATTCTGTTACACACTGCATCATAGTGACTTAATTCTAAATCACCACCTACCACGGGCGTGGCTCTTTCAACCAAAAAAGAAAAGGGAGACACTCTTCCTCAATGACAAGTGAAACCAGAGCACGTCTATTTGTTTGTATTGTTTATTTGCCAGTAGATTTTATAGGTAAAATCTGAGTTATAGCGAAAGGGGAGCACACAACAGTCTAAGGCAACAATTCGCCCAAACTGCCTCAACTTAAAAAAAATAATAGATGATAGCAATTACATCTATAACATGACATTAATATCATGGTACTTGGCCAATGAATCGACCTCAAAGTTGCTTACCACAACGGGCAGCTAAAACCAACCTCAAAAAACCTCTACTCTTAAACTCCCAAATACAAACACTACCAACAGTTGTCATTCTCAAAACCACCAGATCACTTTTCTTAATTAAGTTGTCAAAATCTGACAGGTAGCCGATGTCTTAAGAATCGCCTCAAGACAAATATAGCTGTTGATTCGGAGACAGTGTTGGTGAATAATTACCTCACTCTACTTCTCAATTAATTAGATAGTATTTAACTTCCCCCTTTGCACATTTCGGCTTTCCTCCATTCTTGTACTTCAGTGCTTTCATTTTTCATTTAAAAATCGTTCCAAGGCATCATCTTTTACCTTCACTTATCATCTGTAATTTGAACATGACATGCAGTCTTGGATCAATTCGGAAAAGAGGAATAGTATCGCCTTTATGTACTTAAAGACCATGGGAAGCCTGAAGGTTTCCTCAAATATTTCTCAAATGTTTAGCCATATTAATTGGGCTTTATCCTCGGTTCTATTTTTTGGGTCAACGGAATTGAAAACGGTGCTTGTCTGCTGTAAGCTGCTGAGATTTGCTTCTCAAGACAATAAACCAGGAATAAATTTTATAGATATTCTGAAAGTTTTGTCCAGTGAGACAACATTCAACCCTATTTAACATGATTTTATCAGTTTTTTGTTGGTTTTAACTGCTTTGACTGAATAATTTAAATTTAATTTCATTTACCTCAAATCTTGTGGTAATTGCTAATGATAAAGTAGCAGCCATAGCAAACTAATAAATTTAAGTTGAAAGGAATGACAAAATAAATTTGATAATACCAGTTGATTAAATTAGATTAAATCGAATAAAATGCGTCTAAAATAATATTTTGGTTTGTTAGAAAGCAATAGTTAGATAAAAAGAACAGTCAAGCTCATGAATAATGATATTATTATGATTTTAGTTTGATATTGGGAAAATAATTAGGAATGTTAAAGAGCAGATTATGTTCATAATGTTTCTAATTAGCTATAAGGAATATTTTTTTTATAAAGAAGGTGGCTATTAATAAACCAACTTTTTCGACAAAAGAGGAAACCATAATAAGCATTAAAGAGGACGCTACTGAAATTAGATATGACTAAACATCAATAATCTCTATGGCAAGATCCCCTAGTATGAATTTGATCAACAATATAGAGGCAACAGAGGCACCATTGGCACAGGGCATTGTCATAAGAATACGATTTTGGCTACGCTGACCATGAAGAGAATATTGATTATTGGTTGAGTGAGAGATATCTGTACTCACGCTTACACTTGCTTCCTAAAGGGATCAACAGCACTACACACATTCCAGAATGTTTTAAAACGAATGAGATTCCTTTGACCGGCCTTGGCAGCTTTGTGTTCTTCTCAATATGAAGAAAGGTGTTTAAAATATAGTTAATTCAAACTAATTAGCGTGGTACATATGCGTATCTTGTTATTAGCTCTTAGCCACATGAATTATTATGACCCAAAATTACAAATTGAACTAGCTTTAGACTTCTCACGTTCCCAAGTATTCACATATTGACGAAAATGATTCTCGCTTTGATTTCGCAAAACTACGTATACAATTTATGAGACTTAGCGTTAAACAAGTTTTAAAAATTAATTTATTAGGACCTAAGTTGAAGAATTTGAAAGTTTCTTCTCAGCTTAGTCCTCATTTTGACTTATGCCTATGGTCAACTTAAGAACTTCAAAAATTACCTTGAAATCACCTAATCAAAACATATAAGCAAATTCTAAAGTATTTACCATTTTAGTCAATACGGTTTGATTTATATACAATGAAAAGCCTACCTGCCAAAAATCTGGATTGAATCAAATAGATGTCATTTCTATCCTGTGCTAGTCGAAGTTATTCAATTGCCACCAAAATTGACATTAGATGCTATTCAGCAAAGATGAAAGAGCCGAAATTTCAAGATTTTCCAAGTGAACCCATGCTCAAGGTCAAATGAGACATCACTCCCAAACAACTTTTAACCTTGGGGTGTGCGATAGACCTACCTCCACGTGGTGCACCCTGGGCAACGTACACTCATACGGCAAAAAAGTCTATTACCTCACTGTATGTCATATTCGACTTCTCCCACAGTACTCACCCCACCCTTTTTCTATCTTTGCGTCTGTCTCTTTTACACTTTTGAAGATTTTTTCCACTTTCATTTTCCTTCTCCTCTGTGAAGCCTGAAGTCGACTAAAGGGCTGATGATAACTATCAAAACGCCTGTCATTTGATAAAAATAAACAAATAAAACGTTTAATCTACCTTGTTACTTAATCTGTTATTCGATGTGAGTTACTCCAACATGTAAAATTTATTAAATTGCTCCTGGTAGTGAAGGTGATAGCAATGATTACTGGAAAGCAAATTAAAACGTTAGTTATTCCAGCGAAATTAGGAGATATCCGAATAGGGAGTCCCTCAATCAATGAAATCTTCAAATTATTCCTTGCCCACTTTCGAAAACATGCATTTTTTGTCATTTATCGCAATTAAATCACATATTTTAGGCCATATTTTGGTTCTCCTTAAAACATTTCTAAATATGAAATCATAATGTGCGACAAATTTGTTGGAAAGCGTAAAATAAGTCACCTAGGGAAACACTTTTCTAGTAAACGGTAGACAGTTCCACTATTTGGAATAATATTTTTGCCTGTTTGAAGAAAAATTTCAGGCAATCAACGAAGCCCTAACGTTGGGAAATGCCAGCATTCATCAAAATTCAATGGGAAAGCAAACATTGCTACACATAAATTTATTGGTCAAATTGGCGGATTTATGTTTGGGTTATATACTCATCATACTGTTTGGTGCAATAAAAGCACCACCGTTTGGTTAAAGGCACACAGTTTCGTAACCATGCCAGTCAAGTCGGAATTAATAAACTGGCTTTCAAGTTGAATTTGGGATGTCATCTATTCAACAACAGTGGGAAGTTCCACCTACAAAAGAGCCCGTAATGTTGGCTTTACTGACAGGAACTTATAGTTGTTTTATTACCAACAAGCCGAGATCCCAGCCAGAATCTCTAATACATTTAACCGTTAAGAGTATTCAACAGGTTGAATAAAAAATTTTAATTCATTAGTTCAGTTGCAGAGATGAAATGTATTACTCCCCTCCTTGAACGTACATTTCTGACAGCAGTTTGAGTAATCTCGGCTACCAATCGGCAGGTTACCCAACCTTGGTTTGTCTAAATGCTGGCGGAGAAGTATACTTCACCACACTTATGCATGTCTAATAACTAAAATTGAATTTCCTATTAGCCACTCAACTATTAAAGTTCACTGTTTTTCTGATTGTAAAGAATGAATTCAAGCCCAGTGATGTTCAAACAATAAATTTAGGCCACTTCAACCAGGCAAAAGCCGCCAAAATGATTATATGGGCCGAATAACCGAGCCAATTGTTAGAAGAAGGCGTTTTATGATCAAAACCGATATATTTGTTTGAATAAGGCAGAGTAAAATGCTCGGCGGTGGCCTGGGGTAGGTAAAAATCTTCCAAAACGACCGTGAGTGAACAAAATAGCAAATTGAACTGATTAGCGTCAGTTTCAAGAAGGACAAAATACAAATTTCTCTTTTGAAGGGGGTTCGCGTTGATAATCACTAAGAATTAATTGTGTTTGCGCAGAAAAATATTGTTTCACGATGAAGCATTCACGTTTTCAATTGCTTATCTCAACTTTCCAAATAGGGGGTGTGTGATAGACTTACCTCCACTTGGTGCACCCTGGGCAACGTATACTCATACAGCAAACAAGTCTATTACCTGGCAGTTGACTTCAAACTACCATGACCCCACTGTATGTCATATTCGAATACTTTCACAGTACTCATCCCACCTTTTTTCCACCTTATCTACCTTCGTCTTTGATACACTCTTCTGTTCCCCCCCCCCCTCTTGAATTTTTTACACTTTGATGTTCCTTCCCCTCTGTGAAGACTGAAGTCAACTAAAGGGCTAATGATAACGATCAAAACGCCTGCCATTTGATAAAATAATAATAACTTTCCAAGAAGAACATTTGTCAATAAAGTCAAGCTCTAGAAAAATCATTGAAGACAACTGGTCTAAATACGCCTCAGCATCGAATCATGAAAAGTTGGCATAGCCAAGATAAGTTCCAAATTGTCATGTAATATTGGAAAAAATTTGCCAGGTGGATGGGAGGGGGTGGAGTATACGAGAGTTTACACAAATTTTTCTCATTTTCATCGTTTTCGTACCTAACTTACTTTTAGCGGGTAAAAACGATAGTTCCAAATCTAGTACCTTAATAAAACGGCTAATTTATTTGATGAAAATTGAAGCTCTTCTATCGATGGATTTCTTAAGTCATGCTGAATTAATTGTTTAAAGTGTTGGTAACAAAAAATACGAGTAGGCTGTAATTCTAAGGAAAGGGAAGAGACCGACTGGTAAAACAAAAATTTGAGAAAGAGGTAAATAATGAATGTATTTAAATATTTTAAAATTATCATCGAAAGTCTAGAGAGAAAAGATATAAATTCGAAAACTATTATCAAGGGTCCTAAAATGTAGGTAATATTTTGGTATTCAACATATGGGTGAACGACTATTATTTGTATTATATGGATTTTAACCTAGAATGCCTCAAAAAGGTTTATTTATTTATTTCAAATTGCAGGCATTTGATAGATATTATTCGCCATTAAGCTGACTTCGGTCTTCACAGAGAGGAGGAGGAACATCAAAGTGACAGTAAGTCGAGAGGGGGGAGGACAGAAGAATGATTCACAGATGTAACAGAGACAGACAAAAGGTGGAGAAAAGGTAAGATGAGTACTGTGGAAGGGGTCGAATATGGCATACAGTGGGGTGATGGTAGTTTGAAGTCAGAAGTCAACTGCCAGTTAATATACTCTTTTATCGTATGCGTATACGTTGCCCAGGTTGCACTACGTAGAGGTAAGTCTATCGCACACCCTCTCCCAAAAAGTTTATCCTTGCGGCAAGAAAACGAAGTCAAAGGACTAGCGACCAGGTTTGTGAAAGAATAAGGATCCTTGTTGAATTAAGGGGATGTCTTTGAGCTGCTACTCATTCCTACGTGAATTAAAGCTATTCTGGCACCGCCTCAGATGGGTGTCAGAAAATGGCCTAGTGATGGTCCCATGCTCTTTAGCACAATATTTCAAATTATATCAGAGAAGGTCTTCGCAACCTCTAAGGAATTAAACGTTAGTCTCTTAAGTTCTGAAGATAAAGAGCGGTCACTGGAATTGATGGAATACAGAGTCGCATTAGGTGGAGCAAATTCATACTAGACAAATATGTCATGAAAATCCTGTATGGGAAAAATGTTTTGAATATATGTGGAGCTGGATCGGGAATAGTCAAATTTTGATTTGGCTGAAGACAGTTTTAATCCTGCGAGTTTCTACACTTGCATCGACTGTCCCCTGGTATGCTAAAGGCCTAGGCGATGATGCTGTAAGATCGCATATCATGAAGACCAAAAGGCTGCCAGTTATGAGATTGAAAGTACTTTAAAATCGTTTGATGCATTCATTTAGCCTGTTCATTATCGTCGTTCGCTAGATGTGTGATAAAGTATCCAAAGCTATTTAAACCTCAGCTCGGCGAATGATGTTGGACCTGTCAGAAAAATTCCATGAGGAACCTCAGTACATAATTATGGAAGCATAGATCTAACCTTTGGGAGGGTCTATATGTAAATGCGATACAATCGCCAAACTCCTACTGCGTGTCCACCTACTGAAATGAGGAAAAGATTGAATTTCTCTTGCCAAGAGTTGGCTATGACAGCCCAATGTGTACGTGAAACAGGCTTAAGGGGAAAAACGAAGGGGTAAATAAGGTGCAGAATTTTAAAAATTTATTTATTTCAAATGGCAGGCGTTTTGATAGTTTTCATTAGCCCTTTAGCTGATTTTGGGCTTCATAGAGGGAGGGAGAAACATCAAAGTGACAAAAAGACGAGAGGGGGGGGGGGGGACAAAATAATGATTCACAGATTTAAAGGGAACAGACAAATACAAAGGCAGAGAATAGGTAAGGTAACTACTGTGGAAGGGGTCGAATATAACAAATAGTCGGGTCAGAAGTCAGAAGTCAACTGCCGGTTAGATAGACTTTTTTGCCGTATAAGTATACGTTGCCCAGGATGCATCACGTAGAGGTAAGTCTATTGCACACCCCAGAATCGTAAAAATAAATCTCTATGGGACACTCAATGCCTTGCAAACACTTGTGAAGCGGGAAGGAGACCCCGACCGAAATGCAGCCAATCCACAAATATGGCTGCCATATGGATTTGGTAAAAGAAGATGGTGCAAAAACACCAGAAAACATGCTATTCTGAATTTTAATGCAACAATGATAAAATAGTTTGAAATATTTTGTAATTTTTGCTCTTAGAGACCAGATGCGTTACGCCACTCCCCATTATTTCAAATTCCATTTTTCTTATCCTTCATGGATGTTAATATTAAACCTATTTTATTTTCTGATTATTTTTTAAATTACTGATTCAACCGCTATTGGGATTGCGTTAGTAGGCTTCTCAACATGCGTGTGGAGGAGAAAATTTTCACAATATGATGTCTAATTCTTAGAAAGGCATACTTTTAGTACGGAAACTGTTCATAATTGTCTTCTTCTTAAATTTCCCGTTGTCAGAGAAGTTTTACGTTTTTTTATAGTATTTAGTCATTAACTTGTGGTATTATGCGATGATTGATAGGAATGAAACAGAACAGCTAATCTTGCACCAAATTATTCAATAAATATGGATCACTTTTCCGGTTGAATAACGAGGGCTTAATTTTGTGATCAGAGCACACTTTGTGAAGTGAATTGACTCACACTTTTTTTCAAGAGGACATAAGGAACATGAGGCAAGAGCAATAATAAACAGAGGTTTCAAAAAGGCAAACAAAAAGAGTTATATAGGGCTCTCTAATCTCCCTCCTCCCCCCCCCTCCGCCCTCCAAAATATCCCTTGTATTCTCTCAACTACACTCATTAATACCATTTAATCTAAAATACTTCTCGAGTTTAACATTTTGGAATTACTGCCTGCATCTATGATCTGGTTATAGTACAATAATGGCTAAATCATTCGGCAACTGTGAGCATTCATTCGACCGCGCAATTATTACTTCTACACATCGGTGACAATACAATATAATTAAAAAGCTATTCAAAAGTACATTTTCTTTATTTTTACATTAATGGACTATCAAATAACAATAAAGGCTATTATTAATGCCTTTTGGATTTAAAGCAGCAACACGATAATACTTTACAAATTAATAATATTTTAAGCCAATACAGTTGATGTGGTGCACAAATTTTGAACAGTTTAAAAATAAATAAATTGTCAAAGAGTGAAATAAGCGTTTTTTAAATGGTTAGTTTTGAAAGTATTCAGGCTATTTGGTCACAGTTTAATTTAAATTAAAACAACTCAATTGTAATAAATACACGGGTGACTCTTTTCTTTCTATTTCCATTCCTTCCAAATGTTGCTTTTTAATTCCCATGACAATACTATCAAACAAAAATTTAACAAATACCCCAAAAATGCGAAAAACCTTAACAAAATATATTGATAATTTTTTTGTTAATTAAATTAAATTACAGACACACTTATTACAAGAGCACAACACTCGTGTTTGGGCAAAAAAATAAAATATTCGAAATTGGCAAATTCTCAAAATTCCATTGCAAAACTGTGTGCTTTATTACTATAGTCGTTGACATTAAAAATAAAGTATCGGTGTATCTAGAAGATATTCCCGATTTTACGCTCTTTTCAACGAATGGCTCCTTATTAACAATAAAAAAACACCTACCAGTCAGGATTGCAAAATGCATTCCTCCTTCCGAATTTGGCGAACATAAATCGGCCATTTGACATAGATAATAAGCAAAATTTATTAGCAGAAGGACAATCAAATGGGCCCAATGAAATGAGGAATTTTATGGCACTGATAGAAAAGGCATTGCTAAGCAAGCGAAATAGTGCTAAAATATATAATTGAACAGATTTTATTTGAACAAAACAAAAGTCACGCTCTTTTAAATTTTGTATTTCCATTGCCCTTCTGGTAGATCATAATATGCGAGTGCTTATGAAGATTACGAATAGGTCCCTAGTATCCAGTCGACACGAATTTTCTTCACCCTATATCATTATTTACCCCAATCATCGTAATTTCATCAATTCTTATTTTGATTTTTTTAACTAATGAACATATTGTTCTAACATTAATATCTTTACTATTTAACTTCATTTTTCTATCAATATGGTCCAATATAAGCCTATTAATTAGTATAATTAATTCACAGGATAAAATCATTTCTGGGTTATTAGCACGTTCCAGCGTATTTAGCGCATGTAATTAATAAAAATGACGAATATCTGATTTCCTGTTCCGTCACACCAGATGGGAACAAAGTCGATGCTTCCCAAGTGTTCAACAAAAGTGGAGAGCAATTAACTAGAACAGTGCCTGTAATTGCACAAGCAAATCACACTTAGCTACTACTTGTATAGCCACGAATACTTTCTATATACTAACAGCCCAACAAACCCACTCATTTTGCTACAACCAGTAGAAGAGAGGCGAATTTATGTATGTGGGTATAGGCGGGTGTGGACAATAACCAAAGGTATGAACTATTTATAGATACGAATTGAAGATATTTGAGGCAGGAAATTGTCATAAACAAGTGAATGCTGAGTGGATCGGTGTGGCGGGTGGAGGGGTGGGGGAGGGGGGTAGAGGGAGAAGGGGTAGTGAAGATAGGAGAGGGTGGGGAAGGGAATTGGGCATGCAATCAAGGAAACGTGGGACGGAGGTGGGAAGATAGGCGATCCTTGTGTTGCAAGCCTTTCCTCACACACTAAATTGTCCGCTAGAGAGGGAGATGTGCAATTACCAAGGCGTGCCATAATTTCCAATACTCGCTTCGTGGGATTTCCATTATTTCTCTTTCGGCTGTGTAACAATTAAACTTCTACGAAGCATTGAAAATATGTTAGATATTATTATAGGGGCAAAAAAAGATGAAGTCTCCGTTAATTGATATATTATGTGCTCATTGTACAAAAATATTAATACTTTTAAATTTGTGCGGGGAAAAGTTAATAGCTTACTGGGATAATTAACATATATTAATAAATATAAAAATCAAAATAATGCGTTAAACAATAAACCTTGTTAAACTTCTATCATGGAAAAAACGAAGCAGAACAAACAACTTACCATGAAAAATGATATGTTAAAGAAATGAAATTTTGATAAATAATTGGCAGTGGATGATATCGTATATGCTACTGAATTTTAATTAACAATATGTTGCAGGAACTTTAAACTTCGATAAAAATTGAAAACTTTCAAAATATTTATTGATTGAAATGGATATCATTTGTTTGAATTGTTTTAAATAGCAAAACGATATTGAGAAGAAATTTTTAATTATCAAACACAACTTTGCTGATAATTTATCTTTTATACTAAAATATGCTCCTGATTTGGTTATCCAAAATAAAGCAAAAATTTCGTCTTAGACTATTATTAATATTAAATGTTAACGACTCAGACACTTTCCCCGCGTTTTTTACATGAAATATAAATTATGATACATTTCTTATTAAAATAAAAGACAAGAATCCTTTGAATAAAATTGAATAATAATTTTATCAAAATATCGAAATAAGTTTAGATAAAATGAACATTTTTAAATATTATTAGAGGACTTGGGACGGGATAACCATAGCTTAGGTGCTATCGATAACACAGATGAATTATCATCATGGATACCTCAAACTTTAAAATAAAGTGGTCTTGTCATTCTCATATCTTCGTTTAAATTATGATTTCGGGGTTTTAGAGCAAGTTAGTTTTATTGAAATTACATTAAAAGGTGGTGTTTTTTGTTTATTTTTGTCTTAAAGATTTGGAACAGCACTGTAGAGTGTTTCTACCCTTAAATATGAATAAATACCTATCAAATCTTCTATTTTATTCTAATTTTGTTACAGTAGATAAAATTAATTAACAGGTATTGGAACAGGATTAATATTCAAACGAATATTGTTTCAACCGATTGGCTACAGAAATGATGAGGAAAAGATAAAACTCGGTGTTGTAAGTGGGGTTATTTCATAGGGAAAGACGTAGATTTGAATGTATTGACGAAAGAGTCAGGCCTTTTTATTTGTAAAGGTAGTAAATACGACAGTTAACCCCAAAGCTCTCTTCACTCTCGATCAAAAGAAAAGATGAAAGGTGAAAGGTAACTTTCCATCTGTAGTTCATCCTAATTTAAATTCAAGTAGGGATTGCAGCAAATCATATCTTAATGCTCATAATCCAATTTTTTTCCGTTAGGCAATAGGTTCAGGATGTTCAGAACCAAGGCCATCACGAAAGTGGATAAACACTTTTGCAATGGATGTCGTAATTTATTTATTTATTTATTTGGTTATTTAAGTGGAAATATTTGTAGTCATTTGTATTAGATTAGAACTGGCTTAAAGAATGGCTTTTTAAATAAAAAAGTGGAAAGTAGTTTTATGGTCTGAAATGAGGCATTTTTTCATTCGAAACTGAAGAAATCTTTGAAATTAAAATAAGTTTGATACTTCATCGAAAATTTCCTATCTATCATTCAAATACGAAGACCACCTCCAATCAAATAGGATACGGAAACATTTTACAACATTGAACTGTACTTATTTATTAATTAATTATAGGTCGCCGAATAAAAGGGATTTAGTCTAATTAAAGTTCTTTCAGTTAAAACGAGAGACGGTTAACAAATTTCACTAAGGTAATTGGCGGGATCAGATTAAAAATATACTATAGTAAGAGGCAAAAGGTAAATTCTAATGAAATGTCTTGACTGAGGGTTAAAATTGAATAATTCATAAGTTTTAACATGGTTTCTGAATTTGATTAATTCTATAAATATGTTTTCGTTTCTGAGGTATCTCGTAATTACAATTTGCTGCAAATTAATAGGCATGCATCTAAATATAGCATTTTCTAATTGTACTTTTATATAACATAAAAAACATTAACTAATTGTATTTTTGATATCAAAATTGATCGTAAATAATCATAGTTACTCTGATTATTACAAAAAATGGAAATTTAATTTGGGATTTTGTTAAGGACCTAAGTTAATTGAAGCCAAATACCTTATTAAGAAATAAAATTATTTTTAGGGTTAAAGTACATGTGATAGATTGAATTTACTGGGATGACAGGATGACAGAAGCGTTTGAGGTCTATTTTCTTTACCATGGAAACTTCATTCAATAATGTACCCTTTTAGAACCTAACTGAATAGGTTATGAGAGCTATAAAATGCAAATAAACTCATTATCATAATTATAACTATTTTATTTACCCATCGTTATAATTCTCTTGCACTTTCATCTTAGCATAAGTTTTTTTCCCTTATTCCATCTTCAGGTTTTAGGTTGATTTGATCAGAAATTGAGTACGTGCGATATCCACTCCCCAATCTCATGTTTTTGTAATGAGAATTGCCAAAGTGCTTTGAATCAATAATTCTTTCGGTCAAATTTATGTTACAAAAATAGTGCTTCGAAATTATCATTGTTCAAACCAATAAAGTTAGCCTTTTATCGTTGATATGGACTATTATTGCATTTTTTGCACTACAATTGAGTAAAAAAGAACCAAGTTTGGTTGCGGAAATGAGAGAGATTGTTTGGACTCGAAGTACTATGCAAAGTGGCAAAGCAGTACTCCAATTTGCAAAGACATATTATCTAAAAATAATTAACATATTAGTAATAAATAAATAAATCTTACTCGATATTTGTAAAACTAGAGCAAATATTAAATTTAAATTAATAGGTTAATTAGTGTTAGTGCAGTACAGAACTATTGAAGGAAAAATTATTGTTGCAATGAATTATATTTTTAATTTTCAACAGCCTAAGTTCATCCCAAAGCAATATTATCTATTAATTTTTTAAATAAATAAATAATCAGTAATTTATTTACTATTACTACTTCTATAAAAAACACAATGGATTAATTCCCCTGCAGCTTCAATCTAACCAAAACGTTGCGTTCCGCTAGTACAAAACGAGCTCTGTTCAAACATTTTTCTCACAAAAAGTTAACCTGTAGCCAATAGCTTCAACCAATGAGACCAAATTTAAGGATATAACAAAGGGCTGAATTATTAAACAATGAGTAGGTGGTAGGTGATAAAAGCACTCCATGTAGACTTTAATCACTAATAGTTAACTTGATACTGTCTCAAGTTCAGAAAGCGAATTTTCAAGCTCTATTTCATCACGATAACAAATCGGATCAAATAACTTTAACCAGACGTCAAGTAAGGTAGTTCCTTACTTTCAATAGCAAGAAAAAAGTGAAAACGAGTAGAAGACCTCAAATTTTGGTCAAAATTCAGCGGTTGAATTGATTTTTTGGAATCAATTAGAATTCATTTGATCTTTCTTAAAGACCAATGTCAGTTATTTAGCATTAACTGCATTTAATCTTGCTAGTTCTACCATAATTAGACTTTTGTACTCGATGTGTGTTAATCATACGTGCGAGGAATCATTAGAAGGATTGATATTTCAGCAGTAAGAATGATGAAAACTCTGTAACGATGAAGCAGAGGTCAATATATTCATTTTTGAGCCACACAGAAGTGTTCATCTGGTAAGTGGATGCACAACCGCAGGAGAGAGGTACAAAGTGGGATAGAGTCTTATTTTCTCAAGAAGAAGGAATCTCTCAATGCCACTTCTCAAACCAAGATGAGTGATCTAGTCAACAAAAAAACTACCTTGAAAGTATGAATATTTGATGGAGAACAAATTTGTCTGGCTTTTGAGAAAGTATAGAATGAAAGCTACATAAAGGGGCTGCAATAAAATTATCATATATTTTTTCAAAATTTATATTTATATACAGAAGGCTTCTTCACACCGATGACAATATTCGTTACAAACAAAATTTTAAAGCTTTCAGCTGCGCAATATTGCCTTGAAAATCACTGATGCGAATCCTTCTTTGATATAAACTTTGAGTTCTTGAGTTACATTTACCGCCTAGATGACAAAATCACTCGATTAAATCTTTTTATGATAAAATGGCTCAATTTAAATTTCCTAAGACATCTAGGCAAACAAAAGTTTTGAGTTACGTATATAAAAGAAAATTGGCGATAGAATGGGTTCTGGTATTTTTCGATGTTGGTTTAAGTTATGAGGATCTATAGCATTTAAGGTTTATTTGGTACTTTCAAATTTACTAGTTCTCAAGGACTGAGAACGAGTTCACTCCCTTAAAATCATCACTTTCCAATAATCAGATCTCTAGGTTTCCACAAATATTATTTAGCCCATTTAAAAAAGTTAAAACCTACAAAATTTAATAATTCAGTGCGTGAATATTAAATTGGGACAGAAATAATTATGATGGGAGAGAGATAAAAGCTCAATGAGAGCATTAAAATTCATTGAAGCGTAAAAAAATTGCTGGAAACTGGGACTTGATGAAAGGATAAAATGATGGTGGACTTTCTTTCAAAATTTTAATTTATTATAATGCCATAAAATGTCATTTTTGACATTATGTTATTGTTAGCAGAAGTTTTTTCATAAATTCAAGTTACACTTATATTTACAGAGGACTATCGGTTTTCGTGGCTTCATTAAACAATAAATGCTAAGACCTTCATTTTAAACAATATGTTTTCACGAATTGTGCAAATTTAACGGCTTACCATTTCCTAAAACAGCACAAAAAATATTGCACATCGCCACACGCTCAAAACGGATGTTCAGAGTTTGGATTTTTTATTTTTCTTTTCTAAGGTGCAGTGTGTGTGCATATTTCAACTGTAGTGTTTTTTGGCGGTTTACCCGTTAGAATTCTGTAGTGAAATTAACCAATAGCCAAAGGAAACAAATGAAGACTTGTTTAAACACGTGGCCAGTGACGCATAATTTAAACAACTCATTGAATTTTCTACCCATTGAATTTAATTTTTTGGGCCATTCAAAATCTTTGTCATTCTTTATTAATTCATTATTTTAATTATTCATCCACATAATTTGCAATTAAACGAAATGGCCAATTGTTTGATGAATTTAAATAGACCAAAAGAAGAGGCTAAACAAGTGTTGATAAATTTCGATATAATAATATAATAAATTGTGCTCTAAATGAAAAAATTTAAAAGTAAAATATTTCTAGATTTAAGAAAAATAAAACTCCTGGTTTCCTGACTCCAGTGCCTGCTTCAATTCACAATCACATTGCCCACATTTCATCTATAATAGGGCAATTTTGCCGTTTCCCACGTTTTGATGCTTTCTCATGATTAAAATTTGCGAAAGTTTTCAAAATTATTAATATTAATAAAAGTTAAATTAAATTAGAATAAGGCCAATATGTCATTAAATAAATAAGCATAATTTCTGCCAAATAGAAAATATTTCTTCAAACTCAGAATTCTTCAACATGCTGCATGATATCTAGGATATCACTGAAATTGTCATCGGACAAATGCGACTCAGATCCGCTTCTGGAAGTGGATATTTATATACCTTATATAATTACGGGATCTTTAATATACAGCTTTAGAGAGATAAAATATTTCATTTGAATAAATCGTTGTACAATTAATGAGCTGTTTTTTGACTTATCGGAAATTACTCTAAATAAATGCTATTCGTACTTGAAATTATTTAAATGTGCTCTTATTACTATAAGTAGGAATATGACTCAAACTCGCCTTTAAAGAATGTGATCTATGATCACGACTAATAAATGAGCGACATCGCGCATTAGATTGGACCTAGCCGAATGTCCACACGATTGAGAACGTTTAAGAAGTTGTCAACAAATAAATCCCGTTACAATTTTATTGCGAGCCCATCAGCCCCACAGGTTGTCTGAGTTGTCAGGCTCAACATTTCAGTCACCTTGGCAGCTTGATTTCAACGCAAATAGGGGCAGCTAAAATATCTGGTCTTGTAATAGTTACCCTTTGTACTTACCTCTCACTCCAGGTTTGAGTTAGTAATTGACTAAAGAAAAATAGATTTTTGAAAAAAAATAGGTAGA
Source organism: Rodentolepis nana (assembly GCA_900617975.1). Lineage (NCBI taxonomy): Eukaryota > Metazoa > Platyhelminthes > Cestoda > Cyclophyllidea > Hymenolepididae > Rodentolepis > Rodentolepis nana. The sequence goes on along the minus strand of UZAE01000278.1, from coordinate 2,536 downwards.
AAGACTCTTAGTTTGTGAACAGATCAGCAAAAGGTTTCGGATGTGCAACATAAAACTAAATATTTATCATGGTGACAGAATAAAGATGCCGGATGTTGGGGGGGAATCGATATAGTGTTATTGAGGTTGGAGCAACTGTGGTAATAGGGTTGGCTCATATAAATAGCACCTTTGAAGACACGGAATTTGAGTAGCTATTGATCTCATCTAGGTAATTAGTTGGAAATGGTGCAATATATTACCACGTGAAATAAATCAGTCTTATTCTCTCTGGGGTTTAGCTAGATTTTGAACTTAGTTACAAATGTATTACAGGACTGACCTAAGAATTAAGGTTAAATAGGAGACACAAAAGGCAGAAAATCGATAAATAGATTAAAATAGACTTAACAGCGAACATTGGGTTAGGATCAATACATTCATCCTTAGAGAACGAGGTTGGTGCTGAAGCTTGACATCAGTCATCCTATATAATTGTTGTTTACTAAACACATTCCTCACGATTGCCCACAACAAATTCCTAATTTCCTAAAATCGGAAAGCACTGATTTCTCCTTTATTTCTTACAAACAAAGGAATAATTTATTTGTCAGGTCATATCACATGCACTGAAACATAGTTGCATAAAGCTGGGCAAAGTTTCAATTCTGAATGAAAGCACTTTTCTCTCATCCCCCACCCCCCCCCACCTCCCCATCAACTATTGCTTGGATATATTTGACAAAATTTTTCCACATTACCAAAATAGCGGAAGTAGCAGTGTAGAGACCCTAGATAATTGCTGGAGTGCTCGCTCCTATAAATGCACCTTCTTAAAAGGTCGTGCATTTGTTCAGAAAGAGACGCTCCCAAAAATGTCAAAAAAAGAATTCGACTATGCAAAATATTCAGACAATAGGAGGAATTTTGATTGCTAAAATGGGAAATAAGTGAAGGAATTGAAGTGCTATTAAAAATTTGACTAATTATGGCTAAATAATGCGCGGATTTGGTCAAGGGGTTGTGAAGGCTTTTTTTGTGTGTTTAAATGCAGTATTCAGACTTTCACTATCTGGCTGAATGCTAAATAACCTCTATAAATATGGTTAAAATTGCTGCCCTATAAAGCCTCAATTAGTGTTGTCATTTTCGGCCTTACTAATTGGAGTTGTATGCCCAAAACATAATTCACCCTACCTACCATGCAATCAAGTAGCTTAAGACGAGGCAGAAGTGACTATCTTCCCCAAGGCTCAAGTAGTTACTAAAATCGGAAAACCAATTGATAGCTAAGGGAACATCTACACTGAATCAGCGAAAATGAGAAAAAGAGTAAAGGAAGAGAAAGGCATCAATAGGGAGATGGATCAACCTGGAAGATGGGAAACAATGGAAAGTCATACTCTGAGACGGGGAGGGGGTCGATTGATTATGTCTCCGGCAAACACTAACGTGATAATTGCATTGAGAAGAGCTTTGAATCAGTGAATATATATATTTTCCATATTTAGTATTTAATACTTTTATTAATCATTGTAATATTTTCTCTCAAATTTGGAAAAGATTTGCTGCATTTAATTTATATTATGTAATTTATTTAATCTCGTCATAATATTTTGCCTCTTTTTAATAGAATGCCAGAAGAAAATTGTTCCAAATAAAAAATTATTTCATATAAAAATTTCCCGTATCGGAAATCTCCTTGAAACAAATGTCATTTAATATCTTCATTTCAATAAAAAGTCGTTAAAGTCCTTTGATCATAGTTTATAGCCTATTTATTAATTTGTTTTTGAGATATTGTAATTTATATTTGAATGAAGAAAGATGTGTGCTGCGTAATTCATTTTCAATTTCAAAATAAAATCGAAAACAAAAGTTTAAACGTGGAGTTCCCCAGTGAAAGCGTTAAAGATCCACAATGACTTTTGGATGAGAGACGATTATAAATTGGTTGCAATAATTTCGAGTTAAAATAAAGAAATTTAAGGGTTTAGAGGTCCGAGATCACTCCCTTAGACCCTTATTATAATGTATATAATAATGAATTTTTTTCCCTTACGGCACAATTTAAGTACAAAGCAGGAATTGTCTTTTGAGTGATATCTTCCGCTCTCATTGCCTTCTCACGTTTCCGATAAGCTCGTTAACCAGTACTTCAAGATGACATGGTACGCAATCGAGGTATTTTGAATTGTCGGCTAAAATGATTCCTTTGTGATGAATAAAGAATTTTTTTGTTAAATGCAAACTTTAAAATTAATTATTAAGCAAGGAAATACAAGAGACATTGCACACAATATATATCACAGGCAATAGCATTCAAAACCAAAAAATTGAAATAATTAATTGAAACACCGTAAAGCTTAATACAGAGCATGTAAATTTAAATGGTAATTGTCATTAATTGAGAAAGCTCTTCACTTCAATGGAATATAGGCAATACTTATTTATTTATTTATATCAAATGGCAGGCGTTTTGATAATCATCATTAGCCCTTTAGATGACTTCAGGCTTCACACAGAGGAAGGAACATCAAAATGAAAAAATCGAGAG